>QFDT01004691.1:0-15833 GCA_003315915.1 Macrolepiota dolichaula | reverse complement strand
GACCGTGGGGGAAGTGGGACACAATCATAGCATCTGAACAAAGGAAAGGCAGTAAAACATTGAGATGGCGATTTTCAGGTACGAGTACGAATACGCACCAGGAATACCACGATGTTCGTGCAACACCACCAGGTCCGTAACGTCATTCGCCCGGCATGCTTCAGCAAGTTCCTTGATCACGTAGTTTCCGCGGTTGATTCGATGGGAGTTGGGAAATACTAGTCTCATTTCCTTGGTGATCTCAGTTTTACGGCTAGCGTATCCAGTGAAATTTGCAAACCTTGGCAAATTGTAACAGTTTCGAACTTGGATCTCTTGACGTCGTAACGATAATTTTGGGATCTTGAATACCTGCTCGAGAGTATTCGTTGTCGATATGGGTCGTTGGCTCTGTTCGATTCCATGTATGATTTACCATCCATCATCAACTATAGTTTAACAAGCTACTACTCACCAGCTTGAGCCTCGTCAAAGAACAAATCTTTCCCTATATCTTTTGCATCTTTTCGCAGCTCCGTTGGCAGTGATTTCCCACTCGCAAGCGCGTCCTTCAATTGCCGCTTCCGCTCCCATGTTTGCCTCTCCTGTGCCTCAAGAGACTTGGCGTATACATATTGCCGCCGTTCGCGTACTTGTCTGCGGAGCTAGTCAATTCGTAAATTGACAACTTTTGCGTCTGTTCAACGAACCATACCATTTATAAGATATCTAACAAGAATTGCACACGAGAGATTACAAAGAGATGAACACCATTGAAAAATATCTGTGACTAAGAACAGGGGCGTGACGCAGTGATAATTACTTGTCACAACTTGTAGCAAAAAAGCATGCATACCACGAGTGCGTTATATACCATCCATATTACAAAACCCTACAAAGTGAAGATCAGCTTCTGGGCCAGATCCGTCCCCAGGCCTTCGACACAAGCCTCATATTCCTCTCGAACATTGTCGTACTCCCACAAGCGAGTCCGCTGCTAGCGTTTCAGATCTCGTATCATTGCCTATGCCGGAAAAAAGGCTCACGTATACCGGGATGAGGTACTTGGATAGGTCAGGTGACGGAGCTTGTGCCAGTATCCGGATATTCTCGAGGACGGCGCGGTCAACTAGGCGTGGTGGCTTCTGTTCTGGACCGCATCGCTGAGTAAAAATATACCTCTCCTCGGTCAAGTGTAAAAATATTCACCAATAATTTCCTCCACAGGATGTGCCGGAATAGAATGACTGGGATTTGAGAAGCAGGCGTATCTGTTTTGTTGCAACATTGGTCTGCATAATTCCAATGGATGCCAGTCGTATGCCTCCTGTGGTGAACGAGATATTAACACAAACGACTGGCTAGTGATGTGGATACCCACTGGGTCAAGGAGGTATGAGGGCGCGTACTCTCCCTTATACCTCATTTTTTGACAAGATTCGATATAAAATCCTTTGAAATCAATAAGTCGGAGACTAACCTATAAGCAATTCAGTGAGACTTGCCCATGTACAAATACCGCACGTCAGGAATACCAGCTTCATGGATCTCTCTTGCAAGTGAAGCCTCCCTGATAGCACTGAACTGGATCCCTTCTATAAGACAGAAGTGAAAGGGACAACAGGATAGCAAACCTTGCCGAGCGAGAATTCTTCCCAAACCTTGTCATACATGAAGTATACGCTTGACACACAATACGGAAGTATATCCAATACAGCTACCGCAATTAATTCACCATCCAAACGATAGAGCTGATGGTATGATCCATATTGCCTGGGTAAATGTGCTGGTGGGATGGTCGGATAAGGGATATCCTCAAACTATAACAGTCAATCAAAGCGGTTGTAAATAAGGAAAACGCAAACCTGTAGTGGACTTGTTACGAGGAATCGTGTAAACCCCCCCGGTGTGTTCTCGAGATCATGGTGAATATCACGCTGGTACCTGACATAGAGCTGATATTTCTCTTCAGTGAATGACGCGGGTTCGAGCGAAGTCTGACGGATTATTTAATGTCCAGCCAGAGAGAGTGGGTCGAGGCCTACCTCGAACCGATGAGCAGGGTGTTCCTCCTTATGGAAGGATTCCTCCGCAGCATGATTTGCCTTGACAAGGTCAAACGCCTGCCCTTTACCTTTGGGCTTGAAGTTTCTAGGCACAACACATTGATCCCTTGCAGATACGAGCAAGCGTAGACTTACTTCGGATTCGTTGCGGTCTCCATCATCTCGCCTGTCCTTCCTTTCAGTACATACCGATTGAATCTGGGCCTCCTCCTTCAGGGTAGCTCGTGAAATAGGGCAAGCGGGGAACTGACTTATTGACGATTTTGCGCTGACTTTTGGACGGTTTGTACGCGGAAGCATCGAGCCTGGAGATCAGAGAGAAGATGAGGCAACGACCAAGTGCGATGATCAAACTTGACACACTTGATAGTATATTGCGGACAGCAAGAAATTCTGAGGTCGGGCTTGTAGCACCAGATGCCTGAATATTTACGGGAGAAATGTCAACACTAGAAGCACGATGAGAAAAAACTGGTGTTTCGGTGGCACCTGAGCGCCTCCACCCTCGATCTATCATCTTTTGATAAACCTATTAAAGGCGGGTGCCCCCGCAGCGTCGGTCGCGCTGGCCAATATTATATTTGGTCATAACGCACATCGCAGGTCAATTTGGTCGCGTTCAGGCCCGCTATATGATAGCTCGAGAACTCTTTCGACCGTTGGCCTGGGGGAGAGCAATACCCGCATGTGCTGGAACTCCGACCGTATGGAGTGCCCATAGATTTGATTTGCTCGTCTTCATGAGTGATAAGCGTGATGTATGTCGAGGTCATGGAACAAGGGGAGTAGAATTGGTGGTGAAGTAACTGTAGTTCGGCGTTCAGCCTACCTAGGCCACAACTGTGATGACTGATGTCACAAGTTAAGACAATCGAGATCTCTCTTGGCCTTGCCCACAACCATCCACTCATCGTCCACACAAGGCTTCAATGCTGCCACCATCTAAATCTAAATGATATTCCAGGAAAACTACTCACTGTTGTATTCCTTGTTTGGCACTCCTAGATCGACGATATATCACAGACGGCCTGGCCACAACTAGGCGCGGCCAGACATCGCATCTCAGATTGACCAGAAACTATTGGTCCATTTTCATTGGTCAGGGTCGTGTTAACGAAGAGCAAAACGAGCGTCAGAACAACAATGGAACGATAGGCTCGCGATTCTTCCAGGTTGACGTTGAGAGCCGACCCTTTGGAACATCCCACAGTAAAATGAAAGGCCTCTGCACCTTTTGCATCCAATGATCGACTTACTTTGGCTACCAATCAAATGCTACCTGGGCGAATGATCTTTTCCTTGTCATTGGATACGTGCTCGATGTTCTACGACTTGGGTTTCAGGCTCCTGCTTTAATGCTCCTCGTCCCACCTGACGCAAGAAATTGCTCAAATATGTGGATAGCTCCACTCACGTTGACATATGGCTGCTCAAAGCCTTTCGGCCGCCGCGGTCCAGACCACATCACAAACAGACCCTATTCAATTATTACGAGGTATGTCACCCTCGAAGGATTTGAAACATAACCTTTATCGAAACTCATACCAAATTCGCCCTGGTTTCTTCACCCTGGCTTCTTCACCCTGTTGCACCTTCGCTTCCTTTCTATCGACCTCACGATCAACACATTTGGATGAATACTCAGCTAGTGGTCGGAAACTATGTCGCAGATCTCCCAGGGAAATGTCGCTCCTTTTACACACATTCTGTCGTCATAAGGGTTAAGTATAGTTGTAGCGAACAACAACTTGGCCGGCTCTTGGCACAGTATATAGGTGGTAACAACCGTGGACGCACGCGCTATTCTTGTAATTAACACCGGTACACATGCTGAACCGAGGGAAAGGCACACCAACACTGCTGTCTCTTGCGGATTGACTCAGATTACCCAGACGTCGTGGACCCTGATATGTGGTCTAGACACCCTGAATGGACCAACAAATCTCGCGTGGGTCACGATCTTGCTCGCTTCAACATGGGCCACCACGAATGCCTTATAAGCATCAGGTGTCTCCATCTTTATTCAGTAGCAAGCTCCTTGAAGACTTCCACCGTCAACCTGTCTTTCCTGATCACCTCTCCAAATTCTTGTGTCGATTCTCGTAGCGCCTACACTATTACTAAACTGTCGTGCCCTGCAATGAGCGTGAGTTTGGTGGCTCCGCGCGGGCCTCTTGAACTGACCAATGAACAGGCAGCACCAATTGACTCCCAGAATACCAGTTGTTCCCAAGCGGCGAACGAACCTGAGGTAAGCGATCCAGACACTCCGCACCATACCCCTCTGAGTGACAGATAGATCACGTCACCAAGTCTCCGGAACGCTAATGAGCTTCCGGAGGTCAATGGATGTAAAGTGAGTTATAGGAGCCGCTCAATGTCGCCCGTATCCACCCTCACACCGTGTTATTTTGAAAACAGTTGGGCCGTACACTTCGCCAACAGGGTCTGTCTATCGCTAAGAGACTCCGCGACGAGCGGAAGGCCCAGGCTTACGACAGAAGAGTATACGACAAACATCGTCGGTTTTGGCGCACCTCGTAAGCGACCGTAGCCTCCCCAGCTCGTGACTGACTTACTTAGTAGGCTGTGTTCTCCTGACATATTTGTGTATTCCATAATATACCTGAGATACCCGGGATATCAACGCACACAACACATGATATAGCCCTGAAGTGTATGCAGATAATTAGTATATGATGTGTACCTGGGTTTTACGAGGAGAAATTCCACCTAAATTCACCTTTGAACACTGCCTTCATCACCTCTGAGCGCTGCCCTCATCACCCTGTCCCTCAAGTCTAACTCCCTCAGATGCGGCAACAGCACCAACCGTGGCCTCCAAGTTATACTGCACGTTTTTTCTATACTTTGTTGCAAGATCTGCCGCCGTCTTGACGCCGCTATTGGCTCGCAGAATCTCTTCAAGGCAGTGATTCAGCTCTAGAATCATTTCGGTACATTTAGACTAGGATGCAATTGAGAAGGTAGCTTCGGAAATAAGAAGCAGAATCAATAAGTCGTACGGTGTTCTTGACGATACGCTCAAGGAGAATAGCTTGCCTCTCAGCATGTGGGTTCTCCATTGTATGATGATGACTGATAAATGACAGGCCGCGTCGCGTCGCGTCCAATGTGATCTCCATCTATTACATCATCTATTCCCATATCCTTGATCAGTTTGGGTGATATTAGGGAGTAGCGTTTGCCATAAAGTCTTTGCTTCCTCTATGTATTTATCTCGCTCCAAGATATCAAATTGATAGTGAGTGTAGAATACATCGGAACAAAAATGACAATGCCTGCAAAGCGTGTCGTGAAATAAAAGCGTATGTGCACGAAACCAGAGAAAATGAATCCTGATAACTCCTCAACCCCACCCATCCCATCTGCCAAACCTTCTGTACTCCTGTAGTGTACAATCCCTGCCCTCCCTCTCCTTCTCTCTGTCTTTCTCTCTGTCTTTACCCTTCTCGACTCGTACCGTCGACGCGGAACTCCCGCGCCTCGACATCTGGACCGCCCTTGGCGGTGACCCATATGCACCTCCACCCAGAGGACTAGGGCCGAGTGTCCCAGACGCCCTCCTTGCGCTACCCGCAGACAACGATTCTCTCCCACTAACACTCCCACCCGCACCCGCACCAGTATTGGCACCAGTACTAGATCCTCCTCTCTCTTTCTTCTTCCTGTCTTTCCCGTTCTTTGGCAACGCCAATCGATACCAACCACCTACATATGTAAGTGCGATTAATTGCCACTCCAAGAAAGCTCCAGAACCATTATCTCCCTCTGAGGGTTGCTGGTTGTCTTCTGCTGCGACCCGTACCCACCCAACTACGCAGCGTTCTTCATCTGGTACATCCGTGTCCTTGACTACGGGTGCAGAAGAGAGGGATGAAGATGACACGGCCGGGCGGGTTGATGATAAGGAGATATGTGAAGATTGGACTGGGATACGGTATTGAGCATATGACCATTCGGATTCGAAGTATTTCGGGAGCGGGAGAAAGGGTGTTAGAGGTGAGAATGTTGATTGTCGATTCCTATTCGTACTAATGTCAGAAGCTGTACGGCACGCCGCGCGAAAGGAGATCAACTTACGCGGTGCCAGCAAGAGAAAAGACGTGAATAGTGCCTTTATCACTCCACACACATACTTCCTTTTCGTCCGGACGAAATGCAACTCCATAGATTTCAGCTTTATCCGTGCCCCTTCTCAATTCTTTAATCCGTGTACCAGTGGCCGTGTCCCATACCCTGACAAGTGTTCCTTTAGCGGAAGTCGTTGCAATCAGTCGTCCAGATGGCGTCAAGGACAACGACGTCAGTGCCGTCGTATGTGCAACGATGACCGGGGCGGCGTGTTTCACCGGATGGATACCTGTCGACATCGAGGCTCCAGGTTTGCTTTGCTTAGGCTTTGTATTCGGCGGTGGATTTCGCGACTTGGGCTCGGGGCACGGTGGTAAATGTATCAACTGTACATGACCTAATTGTCTCCCCGCAATCGCGAGCAGTGTTGATTTGGGAGCTGTAGCAATAGCTAACAATCCTACGGAATGATTCCAGGTCAATAACGAGACCACAGCACACGTACACGCGCATACCTCTCTGATTATCACAGGTCTCCCACTCAGCATATCTCCTTATTCCTCCGGATGCTGGCTCACTCCCACCAATCTGAAACACAACCACCCTCCGCCGCAATGCAACGGCAAGCCAACCCCTGCGACACGCCAACCCGCGTACCTGGCTCTTGAACTCGAGTTCCGCAACTTCCTTGCCAAGTGCATCGTCCCATACGACAACCTTATTTGCCGGGTACAGTGGACTCCGACCACCCCCGACAAGGAACAAGAGGTTAGTTGAATGTAGCGGGAGGACGTGCGAAAGCGTGCCATCGGATAGTTCTGTGTATTTCCGTACGTAGTGAGTGTGGGTTGATGCTGTATTTGAGGCAGAGGTGCGGGCATACCTCGTTTCCGGACGAGCTCTAATGGCCAGGTCCTGTAGACTGCAAAACCTTCCTGCGTTGATGTAGTAAATATGCGTGCATCGGCGTCGAACCGTGCGTCGAGGATGTTCACAGGTCTCGCGGATGTTATTGAGTGTCGTGCAAGATTCATGATAATTACGAGTAATACAGCATATACGGTTGTGTAGACAGGTCGCAGACCTGGATATGCTTAGCAAGGAGGTGTGTGAGCGGGAGGAGCTCGGGAGGGACAGGAGAAGAGTAAAAGTAGAGCCTGGCTGTGGGCGTGCACCGCAGAGGGTGACATGCCCAAATCCGGAGACCCGCTCATTAGGACTTGGATCCGGGGATACGTATACAGATAGTCTTGCATTGTACAACATATATATATATACAGCGTACAGCATGCATATCAGGCAAAATAATGCAGATGATCCCAAGACAAGCCAAAAAGAAGCAAATCCGAACAATGGCAAGCAAATCCGGGCGAAACAACAAAGGGAAAGATAAAAGCACAGATGTCAGTCCAAAATAAAAGACCTCAGTCGCCATCCCGTGGTATCAGACCTTGGAGCCTCCCGCTACTCTCACACTCCCTGTATTCGTGATGTTCGTCGGATTCCAGGTTCTAGGTGGGCGCAAGTCAACATGCGCAAGCCGCAGTCTGGCAGCCTTGAACTCCATCTCTTCCATATGATTCTGTGCCACCAGCGCAGCCCGGGCCTCTGCCTGCCTCTGTAGCTCTGCCTCTGATTCATCCGAGAGATAATCCGTGAAGCCACCATCGGAGGTGACCGTGCTATCGCTTAATGAGCCAGACCCACCGGAAGGACCATCACTGCTCCCGCTGCTCGACCGGCTGTCATCTTCCTTGGGGTTTGATCGGGAGACAGTGGATGG
The DNA here is from genome assembly GCA_003315915.1 of Macrolepiota dolichaula. NCBI lineage: Eukaryota > Fungi > Basidiomycota > Agaricomycetes > Agaricales > Agaricaceae > Macrolepiota > Macrolepiota dolichaula. Next base: position 7,910 of record QFDT01004691.1, on the reverse strand, counting down.
CTGCTGCTGGTCGGATATACGTGAATTAGATGTGTTCGACGCAGCAGAGCGGCTAGTGGGGGAAGGCGCATTGGATGACATAGACGAGCGACGCCGCACGGTTCCATCCTGGGGCTTATCTCCGTTTCTGGTGAGCGTACCCACATGCGAAGAGGCGCCGCTGTTCTTTCTAATACTCAACACCCTCTTGGGCGACGGAGGAGCAATCTCTCTCTCAGGACTCCTGCCGGTGTTGGAGGAGGGGGAGGATTGACGGGACCTCGTGCCCTCGCTCTTCCTCTGCTTTGGTGGTCCCTCTCCAAAATCAGGAATGGGTTGTCGGTGCCGGGGACTATGGTGGGTCTCAAAAGCCGAGGGCGATTTGGGTGACGAAGATGACACGCTTGCGGCTGCGCCCTTTACACTTCCGAGGGCCGCCACATTCTGCTTCGGACTGCTTTTGTTCCCTTTGATGGGAATGGCAACCGCGACAGGCGTCCTCTCTTTCGAAAAAGAGTTGGCACGACTGGACGTAGCTGGTCTCGAAGGCATAGTCACATTCATGATTGGGGAGGAAGCCTTTGCGGGGGGCGGGCTCGAGCGTTTGGTAGGTGGGGAAGCTCCGGAAAAGCTATCAAGCATGGCCTTGACATCGGGGGGTATTGGGACATTGAAGACGATGCTGACGGCCTTCCAATCGACAACGGATATACATTTATACTCGCTGGGTTGTGGGGCTCTGCAGCAACCTGGCCATCCGCTGTTTGGCACGGGTTCCTTCTGTTGGAGAAAAACTGCCCACTGTGGGGGGAGTGAGTTGCAGAAATTAAGCAGAGAGAACCTAGCGTACCTTGCACCAACCACAGCCGTTGAAAGAGTTTACTTTGAAGTTCTAGTGAGGATAAGGAGAAATGATGATTGTTGAAAGACATACCTTCAGCATTTGTGAGGAACATGACGTCGAAGCGAGGGTGAACATTGCGGTTGCGGCAAATGTCGCGCCTGTGGGGGCACTTTGAGTGTGGAAACACTCTGCACATAGGGCAGAGCTTGACGGTGAGGTCGACAGAGCCGCATGGGTAGCACATCGCGGCGAGAGGAAACTCATGTCCATATTAAATATATTATTATTTATTACTCTCCCACACATCATCCCGCACAGCCTGTCCCTTCTCTCCTTCCTCAACCATGGGCAAGTCTCAGAGCAAACTCTCCGCGGAGCAGCTCGCAGATCTTCAGAAGAATACTTACTGTGCGTTCTGCTCATCGTCCCCAGTCCCCGTACTTACAATACACTCGCAGTCGACAAGAAGGAACTACAACAATGGTTCGCTCCCCCTGCTACATTGGACCCTCAGATAATAACATCTATCCCAGGTACAAAGGCTTCCGCAAGGACTGCCCATCTGGCACCCTCGACAAGGCAGAATTCTCGCGTATATACAAACAGTTCTTCCCCTTCGGTGACCCCGCAGAATTCGCCGACTACGTCTTTGATGTATTTGACGAGAACAAGAATGGTACCATCGATTTCAAAGAGTTCATCTGTGCTCTCAGCGTCACCAGTCGTGGCCGGCTAGACGAGAAGCTCAAATGTGCGTCTAACTCTGTGCCCGCGTTGTACGATCTAATCTCTTGTTCGATCCTGCATTCAATTAACGCCAGGGGCGTTCCAGCTATATGATATCGATAAAGACGGTACGATCACCTACGACGAAATGCTTCAAATCGTACAGTCCATTTACAAGATGACCGGCGAAATGGTCAAGCTTCCTTCGGACGAGGACACTCCCGAGAAGGTGGGTCGTCTGATTCTGCTGTTAAGCTGTTTTGGTAGACACCCCCATGCGTACTCCATGCACCTGTCTCATTTAGCCGCTGAGGCGATGCATTGCTGACCGATTTATCCCCCTATGTAGCGCGTGGAAAAGATCTTTAGAAACATGGACCGCGACAAAGATGCAAAGCTCACCTTTGAAGAATTTGTTGAAGGCAGTAAACAGGATCCCACTATCGTTCAGGTAGGTTATTTTTAGCACTATCGCCAGCACATGACGCACATATGATTACCCCAGGCATTATCGCTATACGACGGTCTCGTGTAACGCCCGCCATCTCCGTCTTTCTATTTCGCTTCCTGCTATCTTATAATTTGTCGCTGGCAACGATACTGACCACCACATGTATGATTTATAAGCCTTTTGAATATTACGTAGCTGTAATTAAGAATCTGCTGGCGGAATTTTGCCATACTTTCGGAGTACCCGATTCTCAACATCCTCTCCAATCCACTTGTACAATCCTGCGTCAAACTCGAGGTTCTCTTTCTCTTGTTTGAACAGTTTGTTGTAATCCTGGGGGACTGCTGGTGCAGCATTCATATTCGGCATTCCACTCGTCATCTGCTGCAAATCTACACCGGTATCTGCAAGCACGGTGAATATCCACGTTCGCGAGCCAAACGACGAATACTCACCTTCATTCCCAAGCAGTAGTCGATATACACCGTTCAAGCCGAAGAAGTTGAGGAAATACCACGATAAAGACGAAACCCATCTCGTGTCCATGTCCTGCGTCATAATACCTCTCTGCATCATGGGTTTGAACCCGAGTGTCAGTGGGAACGGCAGTTTGACTATTCAGATAAAACACATCAGTACCAATCAGCCACAGAGCAGAAAATCCACAACTCACTAGCAACAAAGCCCGAAAAGAAGAAATTAACCCATCCCATAATCACCATCTGGGGGATCATGACCACAGTCTGCGTCTTGAATTGTGACATCATCGTGTCCATTTGCCCGGGGTCTGAGAAGATATTAGGTGGTTTTGGTAAATCAACTTCGTCTCCGCCTTCTTTAGACTTTTTTGCCACAGGTAGCCCATCTTTGAGGTAGACACCGTCAGTGAAGGCTTGGTTGAGGTTTTGGGAGATGGTGTGGTAGAAGGGTGGAGCGAGGGGAGAGTGCGCAGAAGTTGCACGGAGGAGTTGTGAGCGTGTTAGAGCGCGTCTGGGAGATAGTGTCAGAACATGTGTGAAGAACAAGGTCGAAGTTAGGACATACTGCTCCCGAATCTGGGCTCGTGTTTGTGGCTTTGGTTTGTTCTGCAGTAATAGCAACACATAATGCCGCAAGACACCTACTAGAACCTACACCACGGAAATGCCATGCGGTCAATAAATGAAGGGGGCAGGCAGACACGTAAACGCACCATGACCAGACTTATAGGGAAGAGGACCCAGTCCCGGATGGACGGATCCAGATACAGCGAGGCCCTACAACGCACAAAGTTATGGCCATATGTCGAAAGTTTTTTGAGAAATGAACGTACGCAGTGGACATTGTCGTGTGTGGATGGAAGAAAGAGACGAACGCCAAGTCACTAACCCGGCCTGCGTCCAAATGTGGACATCAATCACACAGTGCAACAGAGTCTACCCAGAACTACTACCACCGCCGTCATCACAATGGACGCTTCACCCACCGCCCTCTTCGATTCTTACGAGCAGGACTTCCAACAATTTGTTGAGAGCATACAAGATAAACTCGAGGGCAGCGGTAAGGATGAAGTAGGCGGTGCGTCCGTGGTTCCACTTCCCCGTCCAGACACAATACTAATGACATCTATGGCTCAGAAAAGCGCAGAGCAACATTGCGCAGAGTAGAAATGGATATCGACGAAGCAGATGAAATGGTCGGTCCTTCGCCCATGTATTCAATAACGCCAAGTTAACCCCCCCACTCCAGGTCTCCCAAATGGAAATTGAAATCCAAGGGATTCCGCAATCCCTGCGCACATCCTACCTTTCTCGCCTCAAATCTGCCAAAGCATCCCTAACGACGTACAAGAAATCGCTTACAGATGCGCGCGCCACTCTGGCCAGGACTGAGCTCCTCTCTTCCTCGTCCAAGTCGCCCTCCCCTGGCCTGGGTGGCGAATACACGAATACGGACGACCCATATACATCTGATCGCTCGAGGCTCCTCGCGGGTACGAATATACTTGAAGATGGGACAAGAAGGTTGCAGGAATCTCAGAGGATTGCGCTCGAGACGGAGGAACAGGGGGCGGATATTTTGACTAATTTAAGAGGGCAGAGAGAGCAGATCGAGAACTCCAGGAATACGGTGAGCTTCATGTACGGTTCGTGCCGGGTCGAGTACTGATTGTGCGTCGCCCATAGCTATGGCGAGCAGACACGGCCGTCGACAGGGCATCTGGGACGGTCAAAAAGATGATACGCAGGTATGTACTCTTCAGGTTATACCTTCCTCGGGTTGATTCTCATGCACATAACAGGATGTACCAACAGCGTGCTGTTACATATGCCATCATCACCGTCCTCATCCTCCTCATTATCATCATTGTTTGGGAGAAGCTCAGCGGATGAATACCCATTCTTATACAAAGTGCATCAATATGCTGTGCTTTGCCTTAGCCTTGTTGGGCTCCATGGACGCTTATTTATGCCATCCTTGTGGTACTTTTGATTATTGGGTCTCTTAGAGTAAATTATAATATGAATTCTCGGCACCAATATTTCGCTTTCCCACCTTCTCGCTACCTTTCACGCGCCTGGTGTGCTACCCCCTTCGTTTTGTCACTGATCAACAATACTTGTGCCTTCCCAACAGTCCTCCGATTTGGATCCTCAATCTTGCCTTTGGCCGCTCGCTGTCACCGATGTCGAAGATATGCATCTCACTCCCCTACCTCATGGCACACAAAGTAATGATGACTCTAATATCCAGTTGCTACAAATACAGGATACTGTACAATGAATGACATCTACAAACCAGACTCTACACCGATACCCCGGCACGCTTTGGGTATTGATCCAATCTCTCGTACAGATGGACAGGCGCACCACTCATCCCATCAAGCCAATGAACCCCACCGATAAACATATCTCTGTCAGGGAATACCTCAACAATATCGCACTGAAAATCAGGCGCGACGAGCTTATACTTTCTCCACAACTCTTGTGACTCTGAATCCGGGTTCGACGCCGGACACCAACTCGGAACATCGGGGTCGTCGCACGGGTATGGACCTACGCCGACGTTCTGGAGCTCAAACTTGGGAAGCTTCTCTATCCGACGGAACATCTGGCCAATGGCAAAGTTCTCGACGAGGAAGAAGTGTGCGACGGAGGGATCGGTAATGCGGACGGTGGCTGTTGCCGTACAGACAATCTGCCCAGAGCATACAAGGTGAACCTGGCGCGTCTGGATGATGGGTGTCTCCTCGGACGCTTGGGCAATGGCAGCCGGCGAAGGAGGGAGTGGGAGGAACTCTTTCGGGGCTCCAGGGGTAGGGTGCCAGTATGTGTTGGTGTAAACGACTGTGATGGAAATTGGTCGCGCAAAGTAGGCACTGGAAAGAGAGAGATGTGAGTTTCAGTCGTCCTGCCGATAATATTATTTGTATGTTGACCTTAGGACTCGTTGGAGTTCGCCCTGTGCAGCTAGAGCGATACGTTCGACACCACTTACAGCAGATGGCCAGGCAAACTACGCCAAAATTAGTGTTTTGTTCTTGATAAAAATCTTGGGGAACTTACGGCAACATGGGTGGTCTTGTTGGTGAAGGTGTATGTGGGAGCCATTTGAGAAATCGACGGAGGGCTGCAAGTGATGTAGGCAAATACGAGAGGAAGGTGCAAAGTTGTCGAGCTGACTGCTGAAGACCAACCTCACCGAATCGGGCCCATATATATTGTCTTGTTGCTCAATCCACCCAAATGCAGAGAAGCCAAGGACCCTAGCAGTACCCACTGAATGGAATTCAAGAAACCCGCAATCACCACCCTCCCGCTTCTACCACAAGCGATGAATTGCTACGGAGCGGTCAATAACACAGTATGATCATCGTTGTGCATGTACCATCACCCCAGGTCTTGACCCGAATACGGATTTTCCAGCCCACTATGTCTTCCGAACTATTGACAGAAACCCTCAATTCCAGTGCAGCCCCTCCAACGATCCGGGTGGCTGCTCCGGAGGTTAAAAAAAATAGGGATAACGTCAGCTCCCATTGGAGCTTATTCACATAGCCAACACCTTGTCTATTGGAATGAGGACAGAGACTCCAGCCTGAGTTTCCAAGGCGCTCCTAGTACTGTTGTAACCTGAATCCTATTCATAACCTTGCTGGAGTAAAGGGTTGTGGCCTTATGACGTCATCCGGAGAATAGGTTATCATTTTGCCAATGAAATTGAATACATGACGGAAAACCGGCAAGCGCTTTTCTGACATAGGCGATAACAAGCGACACCAAATGTGTGCGATTTCATTCTCGTGGGCGATGCTACCTCTTCATTCGCTGAAAAGGGTGAATCGTTCAGAGTAGCATTCCAAAACGAGATGACAGATTATTGCTTCAAAAAGTTTCTGTGAGGGTAGATTCCCGAAAACGCAGCCATGTAGTCAACGTCGAAGACAACAGGACCACAACTTTTCGACGACAGACGGTGGTCATTTCAACTGTGTACGAATTTCGGCATAATAACTTACCATAATTTGGTTTTTTAAGGGACTGGTGCAGAGCTTCGGTCAAAGGATCCGAACCAGATTTCTACTGCCGGTTCAGCTGCTCCTCTTCGTTCTCCGATCTTTTCAAGACGTAGTCCTACTGCGTCCATCATTCCCCAAAGTTCACGTTCGGCGGAATCTCGTTCCTTGTACCCAAGAAGGACCACAGGAGGCCTTTGTCCTGTTTGCATCAGCCTCGTAACGGCCTGCACCAGTGCAGGAAATGAGGATGTGTTATACGTCACGTCCGACATCCTGTATATCGAACAATGAATCGATGACGGGGCCGGGAGAAGATCAAGACACACAAGATAACATCAATGTTGCCGAGTGCGTTGATAGACTCGGGAAGGTTCTCATCTTCCCAGTCAAAAACATCGGATATTGGGGCATTGTGTGGGTATAAGGCAATATTCGAAGTTATGTTGTGGTCGAGCAGAGGAATGGCACTCTCTACTTTGATGATAAATCCTAATCATCAAAGCCAACGTTTAGAGTACCCTCACCGAGATCTGTTGTAATGATCTTATCTTCTTGGTGCTCCGGTTTGTTAAATTGGGCACGCAGGGAAGCAACCATAAGCGAGACGATCCCAGTCCCGGCGCCTGGAAGTCCGTAAATTCCTCTCATGGCATGTCCAGCCAATAGAGCACAGACTGACCCAGTTCAACCATATGTCTCCGCTCCGCGGAGAACAACGCATCCCACAGAATCTCGAGAGGTCGAGTCCGCTGACTCTGTCCATAATTTCGGAAACCAAGAAGCCACGAGCTCAATCCTATACCACTATCCCATATTTTCTAAAAGTTGATTATCACCCCTCAAGACACCACCCCCACGAGAGGCCGACTCACCTTATCTAGATCGAAAGACGTTTGTTCTGTTATCCTTAACTCGCGGGTTCTTACTTCTGCCTCGGTGGCCTCGCTCCCAACCTCCCGAGCCTCTGAAGCCACATTCGCGGTTTGATATATGCGTTCAATCCTTTCCTGTTTCTTCGCATTTCCCTTGAGACCTTTCGCAGAAAACAGAATCGGCATCGAGATAACTGGAAATGGCACATTTCCGATCTTAGGATCGTGCATATCAATGGTACACGTTGATTTTGAAGGAATGATCTGAGCAGACGGTGAGAGGATGAGCTGCCAACGTTGCCCCTCGCGGACGCCTGGGGGAACGGGAACGGGAATTTCCTTGTATGCGGATGAATTCCTGTAGGTAGTTAGTTTGAGAGGTCTGGTTATCTTGAGGGCAGCGACCGTAGGAGACGAGAGCGATGCTTGTAGATGCGGTACCCATGAGTAATAAATATCCTGTGAAGCCTCATATGGCTCCGTTCGCAGGTCATTTGATATTTGGGGTGTTATTGCTATTGTGCCAGCGGGCGATGATTG
>QFDT01004661.1:0-16112 GCA_003315915.1 Macrolepiota dolichaula | reverse complement strand
CTGCCTATTCCTGCCTATTCCTAATTTTTTGAACCCTAGTATGAACCCTGGAAACCCCCTAATAACCCTAACCCACTACCTGTACCTACGCTAAGGAACCCTCCCTGCAGTGTTACGCGCCTCACTATGTCATAGGTGAGATTGGTTTGATTACGTAATTATGTTGACGGATCTTTCCGGAGTCGGCCTGTGCGCCGGGTCGAGACGGGCGCTTGTCGCTCGTTTAGCGCCAGCGCGGCGCTTATCTGGAATTAGACGCTCGACTAATTATAGCTACCCCGGGTAATTTGGACCGGTGAGTCGCGCAGTAATCTCTCCAATATCTAATCTGATACAGCTTAACCTGTAGAGGTTCCGAGTATAACGGCTTGGCGGCCGTAACGGTAACATCGATAACAATCGATTACTGATAGGCGCTCAGATAGACGACGTCAGTGCACCTGATGAGTCTTATAAGAGACGAAATGGTAGGTGAGGAGAAATCCTCAACCATTGTGCCGACACGTCGACGACTCAAGTGGAATAAGCGCCCGCCCCCCCCCACAAACAGGACATCCCGCAACGACGATACGGATTGAACGGTCAACTTCTCTGCTTCTGGCGGCGTTGTGTGAGAGGAAAGGTGGGTAGGACTGGAAAAAGTGTGCGGTTGACCTGGGTCGTTGGGCTCGTAAAAGGGCCAACCATTGGTGATGGCTGGATCTTGAATGTCTTCGACGCTTTGAATATCCCGGAGTTGTTTTTTCTGGTGGATCAACAAGGTGTACAGGTCCGTTGGATGATAAGGACCAAGTTCGGGCTCCCCACCCTCGATATTTATCGTAGATTGATGAAGATCCCCTTGAACATCATACATGTTCGCATTATTGATGGCGAAATTGTACGCCCCTTGGAAAAATGGCATGGTTGGATCGGGTTGTGGCACCTAGTGATTCAGCGGATGGGTGGGGGATGCTGCTGGGGGCTGCGGCAATAAAGATGATCATTAAGCGCTTGTTTGAGCTACAGTTTCTACAATGAAGTTTGCGATACACTAGACTAGTGATAATCATATTTGACATCCGTGGAACTCTGATATCCGAAAATACAAAGGGCCTTAGGCTTATGGGGTCTACTCAACGTAATAAGTACAGCAATACCACAGCCCCACATCACGATGTCACAAACTGGGTAATGATTTACCACAGCAATGGTCATCTCGATAGATGATTCACTATCAATATTCCTTCCAGTATGTCTTCGAGGATGGGCTGTGAGCCTGTGGCGCTGCATCTTTCCGAAAATACAGGAGCCTTGAACGCTTACGGACCTAGATTAGACTTGATGTGATACAACAACACCGCATCTCACATCGCATCGTCACAAACTGGGCAATACTTTACCAGATTAATGAGCAGTGGTCAGATCAAAGGATAGATTATTGTTTATATATGGCAACCACTTTCCTTCTACTTCCCTCCGGTGCGTTAGTGGTCTTCAGGGATGAGCTGTGTCACCACCCAGGGCCCAGAGAGCACCTCTGGTGGCACTGTATCACCTGCAGTTCCTACCTAATGGACTAATCCAATACCCATTTTGGTCGCGCAAACAAGTCTCTGGTTGTTCCTTCCAGTCTGGTCGGAGGGCAGCACCTACGTTTCTGAACAAGTGAAGGGAATACTTAGTCAAATGCCACGAATATAGATCGCTCACGGCCACGTCATCTCCAGGTTCCTCTAATGACGGTATGAATTCACGGTAATTTTTTGATGCTGTAGACATTAGTGCATTGTCTGGATTTGCAGTTTTTGACCTCACCTTATTCACGTATCCGTAGATACGCAGGACCAAAGGAAAGTAGTGGATTCTCCTCGAGATCCTTATCGAGTTTCTCCAACCACGCGTCAGCGACATTTGGGTCAGGATTAGTATTTGACTCAGCATCGTTGGCATATTTCTTGTGCTTTCGGGGCGGCTCCCGCTCCTGTGAACTCTCAGCTATATCAAGTGGAATCAGCTTTCACGCACACACGAACGAGGGAAAAGAAACAACACCTCGTACGCTTTGTGCGTTGCCTGGTCTCGCGCATGCTTGAATCAAAAAACAAGACTCGGAGAAGGAATTATAAACGTTGTTCGGAATATCCCGACGGCCGCCAGCAGAGGACAAATATAACATTACTCCACCATCCCTCCTATCTACTATTTTTCTGTTATCTCCGACTCATGACTGCACTCCGAGACGAAGTGTCGTCCATCAGCTTATTTTCCCTCCCATCTTCAAGCCCCTCAACCGTTCGCACTCGATAACAAAGATATTAGTATCTTTCTGTCGATGGTCAAGTATGCGCAGAGGTATTTTCGCTTTACTTAAATCCCTATCCCACTGAAACGCGGGGTAGGCATAGTAGCCACAACTTCGGAAACCGAGCCTTGGTTCAGCACACAAGCTGTTGTCAGGCGTACAAGTTTTTGTCAATGATTCCATGACCGATGAGGAGAATTGTTACAAGAGTGACGGATAGCGAACTCTGAAGGTAATAGATTTCGATTGCTTTCAAAATAACGTTGACCAGAACCTTCAGGATCGGACCATAACGAGTTAACCCTCGTCCAGTACCCAAGTTCACTGCAATAAATTGGCGTGCATAAATCGATTTAAATATCTACATTACAACCCACCGCCACCTAGAATATATTCAATCGCTGCGTGAACATTTCCACCTGTTGCTAACAATGCTCGAACATTCTGAGACGCATTGGAGAATCCCATATCTTGAAGTTGCTAGACACGATAATAAACTTATGCGTCAGGCTCGACAAGCTGAAGACGTACTTGGAGTTGGACCTGGAACCGTTCCTCCGGCGGCCGTGTATCAGCGGGTGGGGGTGAGCCAAGATTCCCGAGAGGATTGCCGAGCGGGTTGCCGAGCGCATTGCCAAACAACATCTGCTGCACAAGCGCGGGGTCAAGGCCAAGTGAACCAAAAGGACCGGGCGCGGCGTTGGAGTTTCCGGAAGGGGGAGTCATCGGAGACGGGTTAGAAGTATTGGATGGGGCAGTGGTAGTTGGTGGGGAGGAGGAATTCTGCCCGGGGACACCAGGAGCTGGGAAGACCGGTGGAGGCGCGAAAGGATCAGAGGCGGCACCACCGCCTTGTGCTTCACGCATAAGTGTGGCCATCCTCATAAAATTTTGCAGTTGTTCGGGATTCGCCCTGAGTGATATAAGGAATGGATGAATGATCGATAAATCAGACTTACATCATCCGCCGGAATTCTTCGCTTTGGAAAACCTGTCTAACCTGAGGTGCTACTGCTGCGAGTCTTGGATTCATGGAAATGACTTGGTCGATGACAGCAGGATTTGACATCACGCTGGCCATCTGTTGTAATACCCGAGGATCGTTCATCATAGAGGACATCTATATAAATGTTAACCATGTAAGATGGGCGTGTAAGGGACGAGCCCACCATATTTGGGTCATTCGGATTGATTCCGAGGTCAGCAAAAGGATTAATGCCCGCCATTGCACCGAAGCCGAGATGACTGTTAAGCTGGGTGAGCGGGTCGTGGATATTCTGACCCGTCTGCATGGTTGGTATCTGCTGGGGCGCAGGCGAAGATGTAGAGGCTTGTTGACGGGCCTGGCCTTTGACCATATGGACCGTATGACCAGACTGGATCTTGTATATTGAAAGCTGATCGTCGTCCTATGATATGTGTAAGCATGAGGATTCGAACGGTGTTGCAGTGAGCTTGCCTTGAGAACACGACCTAGTATAAATGAGCGAAAATATTGTTAGAAGTCAAGGACAACGTACCTGAGTATATCAACCTCTGCCGGTCGGCCTCAACGTCTGCTTTGGCTGCAATCGCGTGCTTGAGGTCGGTAACCGTCTTGTCTGTTGTTATCGCAATCTGAAGCTTGAGCTCATTCGGACCTGGAATACGTTGAATATTAGGATATTACGATCGCGATATATGCACCTTTGATGTTGATTTGAATTTCGCTGTCGGCCATGGTGGTAGATTATGAAGGAGTTGTGAGGCGGCCCTGGCGTGCTATGATAGCATATCACATAATCAAAACATGTGATCACTTCTCCAACGTTCCCATACCGTCCAGCTGTTGTATATGTGTCACTTACATATATACTCGTTTATATATTCTATACGAGTCCTATGGATTCTACGAAATATTAATCGAAACATACATCATCAACTATCATTTGGCGACTGAGAACATTCGCCGTGGAGAGGGTCTTAGACGAGAGCATTCCACCGGAGGGGATAACAACAATGTTGAACGTTGTTTAATTGTTGTTTCACCTTTTTTCTCTTCACGTTTGCAATGGAAACATTTTAGTGATATTATTGCGCACCACTCCCTCGGGAATTTGCTCACGCCGACAGCTACTGCGGAGAAAGCCTCCTATGCATGGAAGTTTTTTCATGCGTTCGTCATAATTCAAAACGCAACGACGATGCTTTCGCGCGTCCCATATATTCTAATTAACTCTACATAGCTACGAGCGTATCTACTCGTTTCCAGATTAACAATTATACCTCACTCCACAGATCGTCCCACGCCCCCAACTCAAAAACGGCTGGCAGCCCCTCCCAAAACTTTTCTCTGGCCTCTCTGTGACGCCGCTCAAATTCCCGCTGACATGTGGGACAGATTTTGAGGTCGCTCCACTTGCTATACACTTCCAGCGGATGTGGATTCACCCTCAGCCTTTCTCCATCCCTCCAAACAACGACAGGGGGCCGTGGATTGCAACCAACCGGGCACTGGTCCGATCGTAACTCAAAATCGAAGAGGAAGACATGTGTTAGAGTCTTTTGCGCATGCCATAGACGATCTTTGCCAGCCAGGCATAGCGCTTTATCTTTCCAGGACAATCTCGGCTCGTTGAGTAAATCCTTAACGGAGACGTGGGTTGAGATGTAGTAAGCCCATGGCAATATTTGTGGGACGTTGGCTACATGAGCGAGATTAATTGCCTCCACTAACGCTGCCGTCTTGTAGAGATACTCTGATTTCATGATAAGGTCGCAGCCCGCGAGCGTTGTCGGGAATTTATCAAGGAGGACATCAACACATTTCTTCTTGATCCCCAGCATCTCGTATTTGGCGCTGATCCGAAGAATGCCAGATATGAACTTGATAAGTGAATCGATGTCACCGTCTTGTTGAAGGTGATCAAAATAGCTAAAGCATTGTCAAGACTTCGCTTACTCCATAATGGACCGCATCAACGTACAATGGATCATAGAGAGTTGTCAGCAACTCTTCCATATCCTTGACAGAGTCCCCTGCCATCTCCACGGATGGACAGCCATCTATCCTAGGCGTGTCGTCTGGCTGCTTCAAGGAAAACATCAACCTAAACACATCGGATTGCCGACTTAAGACGGACTGGTGAATTCGAAAAAGAGTGCGCTCTACATCCAGGACGACTGAGCCATCCTCAAAATAAAACTTCGGATGTTTGGAAAGGACTTTGGGTGTAGAATCTGAGTGGGGGTCGGTATTATCCGTGCCCGACATGATAGTGATAACCAAGGGAGTGTGTGTGACGGCTTTAGGACGGCCCGAAAGATACGAAATCGTGTACAAAATAGGTATAAGCGAAGTATATAATTGTCGTTCCTGTTATAATGGAAACGAATGTCTATTCGGCTGGGACTTTACCTTTGGGCTCCCCTCCGACATTCCCTGCTGCTTCTGCAACTGCTCCCATGACCCCAGCTCGAACATCTCCGGCAAGCGCTCCCAAACTTCCTCGCGACCTTTCTGATGCAGCACTTGACAATGTCCCACACATGCGTTACACACGTTCAGACGACTCCATGTCGTGTATTTCCGGAGAGGGTTAGGGGATTTTGCTGCATCGACTATATGCCACTCGGCATGAGGTCCCCGGGCATCGGCACACAAGTACGAGTCGCACGTCGGTGCACGCTGAAACACAAGGAGGAACGAGTATGAAAGACTCATTTCTGCCCATCGAAGCCTCTCCCTCCCAATAAGACACACCGTTTTGTCCTTCCATGAAATGTCATTCGCTCGTTGTTGGAGCAATCGTCTTGAGCTCATACGGGCAATGCAGTAATAGGTATATGGGAGAATCTCTGGCACATTATTCTCCTGAGCTATGACGGCAGCCCGCATGACCGAATCCGAATCGTACTTCTCGGGAGGATCTCTGCTGGATTTCGCAACGTAATCGTTGAATGTAGTGGGGAATTTTGAGGAAAGGAGTGCGATGCATCGCTGACGAAATGAACGGATGAGGTATTTTGTGCTGAGGCGAAGGATTCCACTGATGAACGTGAGCACTTGACCAACATCCAAGTCTGAGGGTACATCGTCAAAGTAACTGTCGGCCGATGAATGTCAACATCTTTATCTCGATAGGAAAAGTACGAACGACGGATCATAGATAGCACTAAGCAGATCAACGAAATCTTCCTTTGCATCATGTAATTGGACGACCCGACAACCGTCCACCAGGTCTTCCTCCTCTGCTAGCGGTTGCGGCAGGCTAAACAAATCTTCGAACACTTCGGAATGCTTTCCCAGTATCGTCTGGTGCACCCGAAACAGCGTTTTGTCGACACAAAGAACGATGGAGCCATCATGAAACCAGAAGTCGGGGTGCTGGGTAGCCATTAATGTCCACTCTGTCATGGTGGTAGGTTTTATGGAGGCCGGCGTCTAGCGTATCGAGGTCGAGGCCGTTGTTCGGCGATGTGTGAGACGCAGCAGGCCTGATGATGAGAATAGAAGGAGTGATAGAAATGTGGCGGTCGCAGCGACGCCATGAGGCCGAGATGTGACAAATACAGCAAGAAACTGGTGGCACTGCTCTCTTATATATATCATGACAAGCTTTGTCGGTCAACACCAGCAGACCGGCAATCAAAGTCACCGATACGCCGACTTACACGCTTATGAACGTGATGCGACTCTCCGGACCTACTATCCGACTTTCGACCCACCTCGACTAGGATATTCCTCCTGCCCAAACAACGAGGCTTCGTGTCATCTTCGAAAATATCATCTAGGCGAATTATCGGCAAAACGGTCCTGTCGAAGCTCAAAGCCTTCAACATCGGAATGACTGTAATCTGAGCGCCAGATGTCATGCGGATTGATCATACAACATTATTATCCCAATATCAACCTACAAGGGGTATATAAATACAAAAAGAAATAAATGCATACTACACTGGGACCACAAAAATTTATTGTGGAATGGTAAGCCTTCCTTCTTTCGGCTTCTTCTTGAGACCAAACTTGGCGAGCCATGACTGTCGTTTTCTCGAGTTTAGCTTGTTTGGTGGTATACTCGCCAATACATCCTGAGTGATATTAGGTCGAACCTTCGGTGGTGAACTGATGGCCCCGTCGGATAGGGATGGTACGGAGGGTTCCGGCATAGTGATAGGTTGTGATGCAGCCAACTGCGACGTAAAAGGAGCAGGAGGTGTAATAGGGTGAACATTCGCATTGGATACATTAGATGGTCCAGCTTGTGGATGCTGCGGCGGTGATGAGGGTGCTGAAGCACTCGATGTTGTCGACCCGCCACTCGCCGATTTCGTGATTACGGCACTAGCGTAACCATTGCCTGCCACGGCGGACATGGTGGGTCGCACTGGTGCGTTATCTCCCAAGTCATCCTCATCGTCACTTATATCACTCGAATAATCACTCGCTGCCGATGCATTTGCCTGCGAGGAACCACTAGTTTTCGGAGGTTTTGTGGAGGCATTCGGCGTTGGCGGGGCGCCAGAAGTAGGCTGAGCTAGGATCGAGGTCGACGATTGGGGGACATGTTGGGAAGGGATTCCTGTGGCTTGATTGGGAGGTCGCGAGGCGCTTAGGGGACTCGGTGGCTGTGCCCCAGGCGAAGGCGACGTTGAAGAGCTTGGAGGGCGAAGCTGGTCAAGTCGATGCTGTTGAGCCATTACCGCTCCCTGACCGGGAAAGGTAGGACCTTCTGACAAGGCTATCAACCCATTGAGTCCGGATGCATGTGAGTGAAAGTTCTGCGGTTGAGGTGGGCGGGATTGGGGAGGGTGCTGTAGACCCGGTACGGGTGAGTGTGTGTTAGGAGTAGGTTGTGGGGGGGATATGTGCTGAGGATTATACGGTGCCTGTTGTTGCTGCGGACGGAGCATAGGATGCTGTGGTCGATTGTGAGAATTCAGACCGTTTGGTTGGGCGGTCCCATTAGGCAGAAAACTTGCGATACCGCCCGCGTTATCATATGGCCGATGCATCAGTTGAGGAAAGTTTGAGTTGCTTGATCCATGCGGTTGAGGGATATGAGACTGTGTCATTAGACTGGCATATGCCATGGCAAAAAGATGCATTTGGTCGTAGCTCATTGGTGGAGATGAAGAATGCTGGGGGACTGTGCCACCTGCTTTGAGCCCCATGAATCATTCATAAAAGGTAAAGATAATTAACCAACGCCTACCGGTGTGATTCTGATAACCCGGCCCATACCCCGCTTGCAGGTCAACGTTCCTCTGGCTCGCACGATAGTCTATTCAAATCGTGCATCAGCTCGGGTGAGGAAGTTAGAGATGGCGTAACGTACTGAAAGTACGATTGTCTTGTGTGGAGTAATTTGGGGCATAAGTTGTCCTGTTATTCTCGCCAGCGAAATTGACTGAATGATTCTCGTGATTATTGTTCTGGTTTCCTTGTATGTCGTAGAAATTTCCTCCAGTGATATCGAAATCGGTCGCGCCTTGGAAGAAGGGCATGCCTTGGTGAGGTACTGAGGCAAGCTAATGAAAGGAAAGGGGTCGGAGATAGTACTGGGAGGGCGTTGAGAAAGGGGAAGGTCAGTTTGATGCTCTTATGTGAGGCACTGAACTACTGCATGTTGTTATATTCTCTAACAAGGCTATGCGAAGCCTGCCATTGGTCAGGATAGGCGCCCGCTTGCCGAGAATGGTCACAACTCCTCACACCATGCACTTCAATTAGAATACATCAAACATTGAAAACTATTTCATGTTCATGAAGCGGATTACATAGTCAAAAGAGTGAACATACACATATCTTATCTGTCAATGCGTGTGTCTGGACTGAATCTCGGTAGACGGAATCCCGGGCGCGCGCTATTACCCTGAATCCAATCTCAAACGGATAGCAGGTCTTGACAGACCATCACAACCTGACCTGATAACACTTTTGAATAGTCAGGTAGAGTCCACTGTTGGTGCTCGAGCTTGGCGCAGGTCCTGTTTTGACATGGCGTCGGAGGTGTGCAACCGAACAGCTATAGAGCGTTTATAATTGTGGCGATGATGCACCGGGGCTTCTCCGCTGTCAAAGAGAGTCACCTTATATGTTGAGCGAAAACTCGCCTCCTTGACGAGTATTTGAACCGTAATAAACCAAAAAAAGCCCGAGGATAGCCGTCCTCCGTCGAGCTCGACGTGCTTATTGCAGAGTGCCATTTCGGAGAATAATCAAAAGAACTCTCATCCGGGACAGATGTGATATAGATTCAATGGAACTACAACCTGTGAGCCACGAAATTCACTTATGAGTCCGGGACCAAGACAGGATAAAAGCCACAATAACATTTATATATGATATTACACTGACACCAGATTTGCTCATTATGGGACAGCAGCTTCTCCGACTTACTATTTCTTCTTTCTAAAACCAAGTTTCGAAAGCCATGATCGTCTTTTCTTCTGGTCACGTTTTATCGCCGGTATATCTGGCGGTATTGTACTCAGTATATTACTGAGAGGAATGGGGGCACGCCGTGGAAGTGAAGTAGCATCAGCTCCGGTTGATATGAGTGGAGGTGGATACGATAGAAGTGATTGGGGCATTACAGACGTCGATGGAGGATTTCCGCTACCAATGGTTGTCGGCTTAGCCTGAGGTGGTTGGGGCGGCGAGAATACATTAGTTCCCGGGGTCGCTAACAGGCTAACACTCGCGGGAATGTTGGCAGTTGGGGACACGACAGGAACACGAGGTAGTCTCGTTGCCTCGCCTTCGATGTCATCCGAGTCATCCGAGTCACTCGTATCCATGGAAACGTCACTGGATGCCGTCGCCGGACGTCCATGGAGAACGCTATTAGTTGGGGGTTTGGTTGAGGCATTGGGTATTGGAGGAGACATAGAAGTGACATGTGCTGGGGAATGTGGTATATTTTGTGAGGGGAATGCTCGATTTCCATAGGGAGAAGACGCGGCGGTGTTTGCTAGCGATTGTGAAGCTGAAATTACAGGAGGGTGGTGTTGTTGAGGTTGTTGGGGCATAAAGGACCCAGGAGAAATAGGGCCGCTTCCTACAAGCAATTCCGAAGGGGCAGTGAATGCATCTAGCCCGGGAACTTGCGTAAGAAACTGGGCTTGCGGACGATGTAGGTGAGGTTCGGAAGGCGAGGGCGCATTTCCATGAGAACCTTGTGAACCGGATGTCCAGGAGGGAGCTGGAGGCAATCCGGATGGTAGGGAAAGTGATGCCGACTGTTGCTGTGAATAGGAGGAAAGACGCTGTGGCTGATGGTGAGAGTTCAAGTTCATCCGTTGGATACATTCATCAGACAAAAAGTTAGTTATATCGCCCGAGTTATCGTAGGGTCGATCTGCTACTCGTGGAAGATTAGAGTTGCTACGTCTTGGCAATTCGGGTGTAGCGTGTCCCATTGTTCCTTCAGGACGTAAATTCGCATACGCGAAAGCAAGGAGGTGCATCTCGCTACTGATCGGTGGAGTCCCGTAGGTATCTACTTCAAATTTTGGATCCTGAGCGAACCAAAGCAATCGGATACGCACTGGCATAGCTCTGGTGACCCAATGTATACCCCGACCGCACATTCACATTATTATAATCCAGGTCTATATCTATGCAAGTCTATCAGTTCTTGAGGAATTACTGGCATGTTACAACACACCCATTGTGCGATTATCTTGTCTCGAGAAATCTGGAGTGTATGATACACTATTATTCTGTCCCCCGAAGTTGACTGAATGGTTCCTGTCAGTGTTGCTCTGATCTCCCTTTATATCGTGAAAATTTCCCCCGCTAATATCGAAACCTGTAGCGCCTTGGAAGAAGGGCATCTTACGGAGGGAGAGCAAGGAAAATAGAGGTGAGGTGTAGGTATGGAGACAACGAGGTACCAAGAACGAACAGGTATAATAGCTGTATATGATGTGTTTGAGTTTTCATAATTACAATGGCTGATCAGGTTCAGGGCGCTTCTATCAGGGCAGTGCAGCCAGTGAGGACTACACGCCTGCACTTTTCAATAAGTCATCGGCCTCGAGGCCGCGCCAACAAGGATTGTTGGTTTTGTTTGTTATTCCCGGTTATCTTGTTCCCATTCTTGCGGGCTGGGAAGCTATAAGCCCGCGTATTGTTCAACACGATTCGGTGGAAGTGGAAGCTCCTGGCGTGACAGCGTCATAACGTTATAGAATAGAACATGAGAGACGGCTGATCAGATGCCCATGGTCACGGCTCACAGCAAAGCGGTGCGCTCGTCGAAAGCCCAGTCTCTACAGTGCTCATTCGCAGCGGACCGGAGCCCAGTTTGCGTGACCAGCACCTGGGTGACGACATAAGACGAAAGAAGGTCCATGGTGGGTGCTTTCGATGTATATTTGACCCGGACCCCGTCCCCCACTGAAATAACCAAGAAAGCGTACGATAATTCTACCGAGTGATCACTTCGTGTTTAATGCCAACCAACGATGGGAGTTTATGATACATATCCAAGTCCAAGAAGAATTATTGGTAATTTAAGACCTTTCCTCTTTTATCTCGGCGTCGCCCCAGTCCTATGTAGTACAGCATACTGGCATTATCGGTGATGCAGCACTATGCTGGTAGCATAATCTACATCAATTTGGATTGGCTGCCCGTGTAGAAGGCTATATTTTATGTGGTTATTGTTTCCAAGGGAATGCACAGAATTCGAGACTCGATATTCGCTCGTTGGTCAATTGCACTGATACGGATTCACCAACTATTGCACATGTTGTTGAAGAACAATGCTGTTGTTGGCCTGTCTCCTAAGTGGCAATGCATCGTGACGCTAACTCGTTTTGATCATTGTATAACGCGTGTGAATCCAGAATTTGTTCATAGCTGCTGATACCTCGGTGTCGGGTCCGTCGAGGACGGGTGATAGGGATATCATACATATGGTGGTCTTGGGTGTATCAAACCTACTTGAATCGACCTACCTATTCAACTGTCCTAAATTAATCCAAATATCGCTCAGATATGTACCGGGAGAAAGACCTCTTGAACACCCGTTACCCTTACCAAAATAGAACTTATGGGTTCGGTACACGGCCCTTATTTTGACGAAAACAGCAACGCGTGAGGCGACGCGACCTTGTGACGAAAAGTAAGTCAAGCAAGAACAATAGTCCTTTCATCTCCGCTCTCATCGCCTTGATGTAGCTGTGATGTAGCTGGTCACATCAGAACAAGCATCGAACAAGGCGACGGAACCTGTATAGCTCCGAAAGGAGAATGCCTTCTCACAGCGTCATCCAGCGGGTGCGACGTCAGAAGAAACCATTCAATAGACTTAATCAGGTATATATGGGTTTTTCAAGAGAAACATTGTTTTAAGGGACAATTCATATTAAACCAGTAAGCACAGAACAGTCCTTGAATGGAGTAACTATAGGGAAATGGGATTACCGATGCAGGAGCCATAGGACGACTGTGTGGCCAGCAAGCGGTCACCCCTTTACAAACCGGCAGCCTTACCCACTTTCTCCTTCTTTCTGATATTCAATCTAGGCAGCCGTAACTTTTTCTTCTTCTGTTTGATAATTGTTTCATTCTGTATGGTTGGAGGGGGGCTGTTATCGGGAGAGCGGGGAATTGGCGCTGCAGGTGAGGCAATGACTTCAGCTGATGCCTTCGGTGATAATGGAGGGTTTGATGCGGCAGGAGAGGTCAAGGGAGAAGACGTTGTTTCCGATATCGCTTGACTAGTAGAAGATTCATGGGAAGAAGAGGACAGTGTTTCCTGAGACGGTAACGCAGATGGGGGAACAACGTGCAATGTTCCTGGTGTGCCACTTGGTGAATTTGTCGGCGCAGCCATATACCCCGTAGATGGGCCGTTCATACCAGACACAGCGAGATTAGTAGACTGAGCTAGTTTGGCATCTAGGCTGTCGCTCATCCCACCCGGGCAATCGCTCAGTGTCAAAGTTGAACTCGCTAGAGGAGTACCATGAGAGACAAGTGACGGGACGTTTGGCGTTAAAGGGGCAACTGGGGCACAAGCCGTTATAGCCGAAGGAAGGGGGGAATGTTGTTGGGGGAGTGTCTGTGTAGTGCTGTCGGAAGGACGTAACGATTGCGGTCGAGGGGGTGGAGCTGGATGGCTTGAATATTCATCTTGCTGTCGTTGGGCTACAGGCGTCTCAAATACAGGATGCACCAGTCCTTGGGCTCCAGGAAACAGTCCTTGGGCTCCAGGAAATCCGGGAACCTGTAAACTCCCAATGGGCGCGCTGATATGCTGAGGGATTAGGCGAGATAAATGATCTGAATAGAACGCGGGGGGTGATTGTGGGTTGTATCCCTGATGATAGTGTGAGCTAGGTATCCCGGGGAGAGCAGAAGGGAAAGACTGCGAAGGCGCCGAGAATGAGTGCTGTGGGCTATGTTGATTATAGGGATAAGGAGAGGGACTCTGTGATGGGGTGAGAAAGTTCAGATTATGTGGGCTATTGGCTTGATTAGGAACGTTCATGGTATCGCCTGACTGGTCGTATTGTTGGCTCATTTCCCGAGGGATGTTTGGGTCATCAAAACCCTGTCGAGGCGCCGTAGGCTGCGTCCGAAGGCTACTTGCCAGCAGAGGGAACCAATCTATCACTAATCTCAAAGTGGAGTATGCCTGATGGAGCTGTTCCAGGGTGAACGGGGGAGGTACATAATCCTGGGGAACCGCACCGCCTGTTTCATAATCTATGAGGTGTATAAATAGATTCAATTGACTGACGAATGCTCACCGGCATCGGTCCGGGACGCTGGTTCGTATCTTGCTTGCACGTTCAAGTTGCTGTGACTCGCCCCTGCTCAGTAGTTTATCAGCCATATCGAAGACAGACTGGAGTGATGACATACCGAATCCGCGATTGTCCTGTGTGGAGTGACTTGGGGAAAAGGTTGTTGTGTTACGCTCACCAGCAAAGTTGGTTGAACGATCGTGATTGTAGTTGTTCTGGTCTCCTCGCACGTCGTAGAACTGTGGTTGACACCTGAAGATCCTTGAAAGAAGGGCATGATTTACACAGGAACGAGTAGAGAGCTGATAGGAGGTGGCAGTGGTGAGATGCTGAGAAGGTAGAATTCAAGCCAGTGCCTTTATATGAAGTGTCGAGTATTGCATCATATTGTAGTCTTAATTTGGGGCCATCTATGCTCTTCTTTGGGATGACATTACTCAAGAGGCCTGTCATGTTACAAGGTTAGGGCGTTGGGTTGCTTCGAATACACATATATAAATACACAAACACGAGTTGTCATATCTTTGAATCGATTTGGATCGTGGAACAGGCAAAACATGAACACATCCTCAACGGACAACCACGCATTATAGTCGTTGCTTGTGTAGCTCATGGCCTCTATGAATAAATCTACCTAATTTGTACCTTGTTTGCTTGTGCTCCCGATACTACAACAGTCGCATTGCCTTTGATATTGACAGAACTCAGATATAAGAAGGTGCACTGCTTTCGTTATTTTGAGTCGATTCAACAGCATCCAGGCGCGTCAAGCACTACAACATGCGTTTGCAGCATGTGTGTTCATGAGCATGAGCTTTATCTGACCATAGTACATGGGTGCGAAGCTCCCTTTGGCGAGAACCGCAGCGCTTGAGGCGATGCGAATTGTGGCAAGGGCTTGCAGTCCAGCAATGACAGCGCTTCCTCATGTCTGTTGACCACCTTGGCACTGTCATAAGAGGGACGACTAGCCTACCAGAATGGGTATCCCATTATAACCCATAAATCTGACAAGACGATCGAGTCTGCTTAGCCCCAAAGGTCCCCCATCAATGTCGGGATTCCAGCTGGAATCTGTTTGAGTAGGGTATATTGTATCATAGGTGTATATCAAGCATCTACCACTGATGGTCCGAGTCTTATAGAGGACTTCTTCCACGCTGAGGGGTAAAGAGATTTTTTACTTCATTATACATTCGTCTGTCCATTTCCAAACCTAAGCGCTAAGAGTAAAAGATGGGAGGTTCTGGACCAAAAAAACTGTAAGATACCTACGAGACCATGAAGAGGAGCAGAAAGAGGGAAAGGAGAGAACACCAGGCAGAGGCATTGGATTACAAATAGATTTAATGAGATATCCAGCTCGTGGCAGTCATATTGAACCAGTAAGTACAAAATAGTCCTTGAATGGGGTAACGATGAGGAAATGGGATTACCGATGCGGGAGCCATAGGACGACTGTGTGGCCAGCAAGCGGTCATCCCTTTACAAACCGGCAGCCTCGCTCACTTTCTCCTTCTTTCTGATATTCAATCTAGGCAGCCGTAACTTTTTCTTCTTCTGTTTGATAATTGTTTCATTCTGTATGGTTGGAGGGGGGCTGTTATCAGTAGAACGGGAAATTGGCGCTGCAGGTGAGGCAATAACTTCAGCTGAGGCCTTCGGTGATAATGGAGGGTTTGATGCAGCAGGAGAGGTCAAGGGAGAAGACGTTGTTTCCGATATCGCTTGACTAGTAGAAGATTCATGGGAAGAAGAGGACAGTGTTTCCTGAGACGGTAACGCAGATGGGGGAACAACGTGCAATGTTCCCTGTGTGCCATTCGGTGAATTTGTCGGCGCAACCATAATCCCCATAGAAGCGTCGCTCATATCAGACACAGCGAGATTAGTGGACTGAGCTGGTACGGGATCTACCAGGCCACCCTCGTTATCGCTCATCCCACCCGGGGAATCGCTCGGCGTTAAAGCTGGACTCGCTGATGGAGTACCAGAGACGTTCGGTGTTGAGGGGGCAACGGGGACACAGTTTATTATGGTTGAAGGAAGGGGGGAACATTGTTGGGGGAGTGTCTGTGTGGTG
>QFDT01004654.1:0-18720 GCA_003315915.1 Macrolepiota dolichaula | reverse complement strand
GCAAGAGCGCCATCCATACAGACACCCATCAGGAATAACTAGATAGGCTTCTGATTGGCCTAGCAAACCCTCAACCCAGGTTATAGGGTGGCTAGCAAAAGTCCAACAGTCCGATAATCCAACCTTTTACTATTTCTTTATATGTAATCTAGTTAGTCTCACAATGTATAAATACCCCTTGCTAGCGAGCATGTTGGCCAAGCAATCTGGCCAGCTCATCTAGTGATAGATCATATATATAAGTGATTTATTAAGTGACTTGTCTAGTGTGAATTGAGATTTAGCTTCGGTCAATAGAGACCTCAGACTAAGGAAGTGAGATTAGATTAACAAGAATTCCTATAGATTGGATATAGCAAGTTGATTGACAAATGGTCACTAGAGCTCTTATTGCAGCTTGTATCAAGAGGGTGCAAGTCGGTATGTTCACTAGATTGGGAGGGTATAACCACAGTGCAGCTAGCTACTGGCCTGTTAATTATCCTTGCAACTTCTTTATCTTGGTATCTATAGTGATGTAGCCGTCATTTAGGATTCCCTACTATCTTCCAATAAACAACCTTTGTCTGTTGTCATCTAGCAACCACCCTGTTAGCAAGCGCCTACTTGCTAGCTAGCCAAAAACCCTTTAGTGAGACTATCTCGCTAACTATCAAACCCCCAACCCTTATCTCTCTTTATCTGATTATCTCCCCTTCACTACTCGTTTGCAAGCACACTATTAGTTAGTATTGGTGATCTTAGTGACCCAGTGTGACATTAGTGATTTACATATTAGTTTCACTTATACTACCTAACTAGCACATTACTGTACCAAGATTTTTGGTTAGGAGATCAGCGGGGTTTTTGGTTCCCTTGATTTGTGTGGTTTCGATCATCCTATTTTTGACCACTTCTCTTATGTAGTGATAGCATATGTTGATGTGCTTCGACTGCTTCTCTACTGCTTCGTTTTGTGATAAAAATAGTGACCCCATATTGTCGCCACGCAAAGGAAGGGGTGGGAGGCTAGTTGGTGACTCACATCTGAGAGTGCCATGTACTCAGCTTCCATAGAAGACAAAGTGACAGTCTTTTGCATCCTGGAAACCCATGTTACTGTGGATTGCGCAAATGATATGAAGTATCCGGACTGAGACCGTCTTGTGTTGGGATCAGCTCCCCAATTGCTGTCACTGAAAGTAATGATGCCTTCACCCCCTTTTCCATTCATGGTAATATGGAAAAGGTGTGTCGTGCTGAGATAGCACATTATATAGAATATGTGGTCAAGGTGTTCTTGACTGGGGTTGTGAGTGTGTCTTGATAGTTGTGTCACAGCATGCGCAATGTCGGGTTGCATGCCAATCATCAGGTATATCAAGGAGCCGATCACCTGCTGGAAGCGTGTTCAGAGCACTGGAATGGGCTCACTGGGATTCGCAATGGCTTGATAGCCTTCCAGGAGAGGTGTTTTTGCGGGTTTCACGTCAATCATGTTGAACCTCTTTAAAACCTTATCTAGGTAATCCCGTTGATCTAAGTAGATCATGCAATTCTTTCGGTCCCAACGGATTGTCATGCCAAGGAACTCTGTTCCTGAGGTTTCCCTACAATCCCATCGCTTCATGAACTCTCCTTTCTTCTTTTTTAGAAGGGTGGAATCATTTCCCATGAAAAGTACATTGTCAACATAGACAATGGCAATGTGTTAAGACTCAAACACCAGACGTTGGAGCGGACGTTGGAGACGGAGTGGAGGGGGCGAGACCTTGGCTTCAACTTATGTGTTGCGCCCCTCTTGGTATCGCGATGGTCTCACTTGAGAACCAAGGTTGGAGGACGCCCGAAGGTGGAGGGTTGTCCGGAGATGGAGGGAGGAAAGAGAGAGAGAAGGTTGGAAAGTGTCCGGAGACGGAGGCGAACGGATGGAGGGTTTGGACACAAGTAAAGGAGACAATCTAAGTCAATTATCAGACTGGAGAATACAAACATAGTAGACTAGGTTTATATACTGCAGCGGATAAGAGAGTAGTACTAATCATAAGGTCTATCTAATGACGTACTACATAGGATAGTGAACAAAGGAACATATAGAGACAAAGGAAGACAAAGGAAGACAAAGGAATAAGAAGTTGTAGCAATCATATGGATGTGGAGTGAATGAGTAAGCTACGGAGGAAACTCGGAGGGACAGAGGAGATACGAGGATCGGATAAAAGATAAGACAGAATAGGAAGGTCTGGGAACTAATAGAGAACCAAATAGCCGAGGTTGCTGGAGGAATGGCAACCGAGATGCCCGAGCAACCGAGAGGAGGGAAGTCCGAGGGGATTAAGGAAACAGGAGAGTGGAGAGGTGATATTGGACCGACAGAGCGCTGTGGCTGAATGGTGGCGTAGAAGCTGAGGATCCTGTTGCTATGGGGAAAGCTTAACGGACAGCGGAGGTCATCCAGAAGATCTTCGGATGGGTTCTTAACACAATGACAAGCTTGCCAGTCTTCGGATTGATGTAAATATATATGCCAGCGTCAGATTTGCATTGCTTAAATCCTAGGGTTATCATTGACACGGATACTTCGCACCACCAGGATAAGCCGGCTTGCTTAAGGCCATACAACGCTTGGCGCAACCTCCACACCTTTTTCTCTTGACCAGGAATGACGTGTTCTTCTGGTTGCTCCATAAATATCTCTTCATCGAGGTGTCCATATAGATAGGTGGTCTTCACGTCTAGACCTTCTATATCCCAATCTTCTAGAGCCGCTAATGCAAGTAATATATGTGTGGACTTGTATTGGACAACGGGTGAAAATAGTTCGTCGAAATCAACGCCCTCGATTTGTGAGAATCCTTTTGCCACTAGCCTAGCCCTATATCTACCATCGGACTTGGCAGTGTAAACCCAGCAATTTTTAATTGCTCTCCTTCCCTTTGGGAGATTGACTAGTTCATATACTTGTCGGTCCTTAAGCGCTTTCATTTCGTCTGTTTCAGCGCTATCCCACTTAGCACGTTCTTCAGCAGTTAATTTTGCTAAATCCCAATGCTGCTTCAGTATAATTTTAGAAACCTCAGTGGAATTCGCCTGTGCAATTAAATAGTCAATGAATTTTACTCCCCCTTCTTTCGCAAGTTGAGCTACCGGATCTTCATCCATTTGATCCACTGGTTCATCAGTCTCCCATGTGTCAAATACGGGGTTTCCCGTGGTTTTGCACTTGTTAAAGTTGTGGCGCATTTGACGGAGACGTGCACCTGCCTTGTGTTCAGGCATATTTTGTGCAGGAGGTTGATTATCACACCAGTAATTAGCACATGACTGGACAGCTCTTTCTTGCAGAGGAACCCATTCTCCGCAATCATATCCACGTAGAGTTTTGACTGGGTGAGCCCTTTCACCATACACGTTGTCGGGGCGAAGCGGTACTCGCTTCAGGCACGTGGATCTGCGCACAGGCTCCAGTGAAGGAGTCCTTGTGTGAAGAGAGGTCTTCTCCCCTGGTCCGAGCCAGTAGGCTCATCAAAGTTGTAAGGCTGTTGCGCTGGAGAAGCGGGCCTTTTGGGAACAGGGGTATAGTCCAATGGTGTTGGGCTTCTTGGTTCTTCTTTTGGTGCTGGAGAAGCACTTTGAGAAGTTGAAGGGGTATGCACTGTGACTCAGCGGCCACATGGCAGTTGACCTTGGGAAGGTGCAGGTGGTGCACCGCTTCCTGAAGGCGGCGGAGGTGGAGCTGGAGGAGCTCCTGGACCAAAGGATGAGGGAGGAGGTGGCAGAGCATTGCTGCTGCCTGGGGCAGGGGGATCAGGTGGAGGAATTGATCCTCTCTCTATCGCCTTGTTATGTTTAGATTGATTGATTGGTTTACGAGGATACCAACTCTCGTCAAAAATAGCTGTGGGTGATCTAAAGATTGTGTTCCCTTGATGGAGGCGGATGAAAATATAGTTGACGCCATCACCATCATACCCGACAAAGATCATCGGCTCCGAGTGTGGACTTTGTTTATCCTTGCGCATCTCGGGGGGAATAAATACATAGGCTCCACAGCCAAATATTTTCATTTGTTGCATATCTGGCTTTATGCCAGTATAGACTTCATATGGGGTTTTCCACTTTAGATGTCGAACGGGAGTACGGTTGTACAAGAAAGCAGCGGTTTGGACCACAAACTCCCAGTATGAGGGAGCGAGGTTTGCATGTAATCACATGGCCTTGGCTTTCTCTCGGAGTGTTACGACCTTCCTAAGTGATCAACTCAGGTTGCAACAAGTGATGAAGACTTGAGGGCGATGAGAGAGAAGAGAAGGGGAATCAACGAGTTGGTAAAGCGTAAGGAATACAGCAGAGTATCTAGGTGTATATATACTACTGGGTATTCCTATCGGAGAGTCTATAGTGGCGGCTGAGTAAGTGTGACGTCGTAGCTGAGTAAACAGTGGAGTAATCGCAGACTGAGAAGTAGCGGGGAGATAGGTCCTTGACAAGCGGGGCGATGATAGGAATGGATGGATATTAATGTACATGGTAGCCCCAAGGGAATATAACACGGAGTGTCTGATTGAAGTGCTCTGCTTGACCGTTCTGTTGATGCACATGTGGTGCAGACATTGTGTGTTTGATACCATTAAGCAATAGGAATTCCTCGAATGCCTTCGACATGAACTCCCCTCCGTTGTCAGAGTGAAGACGTTGAATCCTATACCCAGCTTGTTCTGCTTTTATCATTTCCATGAACTGCTTGAAAGCAGTCAGCATTTCCGCTTTTGAGCGTAATAGAACAATGACGGCATGGGCAGAGTACTCGTCGAGAAACGTGACGACCCACTTAAATTTGTGGTAGGAAGTCATGGGGAACTCCATGAGGTCGGTGTGTACAACCTCCAGGTATTTGCGTGCCTTAGGTTCCTGAAGTGGGAATTGCTTTTGGTGCATTTTACCAAGGGCACAACCTTCACATAGATGTTTCATCATGATATCAATTGGTGGTATGCCGAATGAATTTTCTTGGGCCTTTGAAAGGACTTGATTGGAAGGGTGCCCGAGGTGACGATGCCATAGATCAAATGATGAGGCTTCTAATGTCACAGATTTGCCCACCACATGGTTATAGAGTATGCGTGAGTGGACGTGATGCAAGGATACATTGTGTTTCGCTGGTTTAGCGAACATTCATGAATTGCCTCGTGGTGTAACAAGTCTAGTTCCATTTAAGTTAGCTTCTGATTGAAGACCTGCCTTAAGGAAGGTGCCAATCGAAAGAAGCCTGTTCCAAAACCCTGGTACATAATAGACTGGCCACAAGCGGGTGATTTTGGGTTTAAGATACAAGTGGTGCTGAATGATCACAGTCCCTCGACCCTTAATAGGAAGAGGTGCAGTATTTCCCATGGTGCCAACTGTTCCGAAGTTCCCTTCTTTGAATTGGACAAAATCGCTCATGTGGGGCGTAAAGTGCATTGAAGCACCAGAGTCCAATGTCCAAACAGCAGGTGGTCCTTGTGCATAAGTTATTAAAGTGTTGCTGTTAAGACTCAAACACTGGATGTCGGGGCAGACGTCGGAGGCGGAGCGGAGAGGGCGAGACCTTGGCTTCAACTTATGTGTTGCGCCCCTCTTGGTATCGTGATGGTCTCACTTGAGAACCAAGGATGGAAGACACCTGAAGGTGGAGGGTTGTCTGAAGATGGAAGGGGGAAAGAGAGCAAGAGAAGGTTAGAGAGTGTCCGGAGACGGAGGTGAACAGACGGAGGGTTCGGACACAAGTTAGGAGAGACAATCTAAGTCAATTATCAGACTGGAGAATACAAACATAGTAGACTAGGTTTATATACTACAGTGGATAGGAGGGTAGTACTAATCATAAGGTATACTAATGACATACTACATAGGATAGTGAACAAAGGAATAGATAGAAACAAAGGAAGACAAAGGAATAAGAAGTTGTAGCTAACATGTGGATGCGGAGTGAATGAGTAAGCTATGGAGGGAACTTGGAGGAATGGAGGAGATATGAGGATCAGATAACAGATAAGACAGAATAGGAAGGTCTGGGAACTAAGAGAAAACCGAATAGCCGAGGTTGCCAGAGGAACAGCAACCAAGATGCTTGAGCAACTGAGAGGAGGGAAGTCCAAGGGGATAAGGACATGGGAGAGTGGAGAGATGATATTGGACTGATGGAGTGCTGTGGCTGAATGGTGGCGTAGAAGTTGAGGATCCCATTGCTATGGGGAAAGCTTAACGGACAGCGGAGGTCATCCAGAAGATCTTCAGACAGGTTCCTAACAGTTGCAGTCAATGCAATCACTCTCTTCACATCTCGCAGATAGTTTCTTATCATCCTCATTCACACTCGATACAAGTGCAGAAAACATATTTATTGGGGAGCTAGCCCCAGCATGATTGATAGCAGACATGTAATCATAATTGTTCATATTTAAAGTCCAGCCCTCAACCTCGCTCATCACATCCTTGTGGTAATGTGCTAGTTAGGTAGTAGAAGTGAAATCAATACAAAAATCACTATAAGTTGCAATGGGTCACTAAGTTCACCACTACTAACTGCTAGTGCTCGCAAACGAGTTTCGAAGGGGAGGTAATCAAATAGATAGATAGGGAGGGAGGGTGGTAGTAGCTAGCGAGATGTCTCACTAGTGGTTTTGGTAGTTAGCGAGTGGGAGCTCACTAACTGGGTGGTCGCTAGACGACGACGGACAAGGTTGCTTAATTGAAATATAACTTCGAATCCTAAATGACGGCTACGTCACTACAGATACCAAGATAAAGGATTCGCGAGGATAATTAACAGGCCAGTAGCTAGCTGCACTGTGGTTATACCCTCCCGATCTAGTGAACGTACCGACTTGTACCCTCGTGATACAAGATGCGATGTGAACGCTAGTGATCGTTTGTCGATCAACTTGCTATACCCAATCTATAGGAATTCTCATTAATCTAATCTCACTTCCTTAATCTGAGGTCTCTATTGACCGAAGCTAAATCTTAATTCACACTAGACAGGTCACTTAATAAATCACTTATATATGATCTATCACTAGACGAGCTGGCAAGATTGCTTGGCCAACACGCTCGCTAGCGAGGGGTATTTATACATCGCGAGGCTAACTAGATTACATATGACAAAACAGTAAAATATCGGGTTATTGGACGGTCGGGCTTCCGCTAGCTACCCTATAACCTGGGTTGAGGGTTTGCTAGGCCAATCGGAGGCCTATCTAGTTATCCCTGATGGGTGTCCGTATGGACGGTGCTCTCGCGAGCGATAATACCTAGCTACATCCATCGGTAGCTAGGGTCGGTAGCATATGATGTCAGGCCGTCATGTGTGCCTAGTTATCATCTTTATTCCAACGTGTGGTCGATCTCTATCGAGTGACCGATAACTAGCTGGCTCCTCGCTATTGGTACTCAGGATGGCTTTGCCGTGCCTCATGGGCCCAATTGCTCGCGAGGTATCTCCTCGCTAGCCGGCCCTTCCGACGCGTGTCTCGGTTCGATTCTGGGGGGGGCTAACTAACGCGGCTGTGCGCTGACTAATTGATAGGATTGAGCCGTAGCTAGAACATTATATCGCGAACTGATCTCAATGAACTGTAGATTCTAAATGAACTGACGTCGCTAGCCGTTTCGGGTGAATAGGGTCACGCTCGCTAGACCTCAGGGCCCATTCACCTTAGTGATCCATTGATCTACTGATCCGGGGCGCTATAGATAGTCGTAGCGAGACACTTCAACGTGCTAGCGAGGCTCCGCTCACTAGCTAGACCTGTAGCTAAGGGTATGTTCGTCCGAAGCTAATAGTATTCCTCCTCGATACCATACGCTTTTCCGGTAAAGGGTACTAATGACCGGTTCCTCTAGTGAGGTTCATAGCTAGGTACTATATCACTTCTAGCGAGGGTTCCTTAATGTTACTAGCGTCCTAACTAGTGATATTCCTAGTTCCTGTAATGGATTCACGATCAAAATCGTTTCGGCCGTAACAACGCCCAGCTTGCCAAAGACACGGCACTGGCTATCTGTATGAGTAAAGACATTGCCATGGGGGTACCGGAGAGAGAAGGAGAGACCTCCAAGGAAGCCACGATGGGTGGAAGGGTGACGAGCGGAAGGGGCATGAGCGGCGGGGAGATGAGTGGAAGGGTGAGTGGAGGAGACAATGGATGGAGAATTGTTGTGACACGTGGCAAGCGGGCGCCACGTCATCAGATGCCGGAGCAGAGGGAAAGAACTGGCAAGAATGGTCTGAGTAAACCGGACGAAACCAAGCCTGGTGAGAAGAAAGTTAACTTCGATCGCTCGGCCGCCCCCTCCCCTCCTTCCAGCGGGCCTGGGAGGATCTACACACAGGCTACAAAGATCGAGCCTACCCCAAACATTCCCCACCATGTCATGGAGAAGTACGCGGACCTGCGTGTAATGTTCCCTGACAAAACTAGAGATGACATATATGCGATGCTTCGGGCCGGAGGGTATGATCTTGGTATGGATGTCCCTATCCCACCATCTCAGAAGAAGGCCCCTTCATATAGGGACAAGGCGGCTGCCCCACCCAACAACCAGGCAAACAAACCTGCCACTCCCTCTACCCCCACTCCCCATTCTTGATTGTGCCCAACCACACCGGCCGTTACACAAGGACCTTCCCGTAAGAATGTCCTTGTACCATTCACACCTCTATTCCATAACAAAATGGTCCCCCCCAACCCAAAGATCATCAAAGTCATCAACCACGGTCTTACACACCACAAGTCTCAACTCAGGGTTGACTCCATGAGGAAGACACTCAAAATGCTATGGTTCAACACAAACAATGTAGCATCTGACGAGGACCTTACCATTATCCACAACTGGATGTGTAAGGAACTCCCTTTGGTCACCGATGAGGTATTTGAGGACGTCATGCCTCAACTCCCTCAATCCAAATCTTTTGTGAGGTTAGAGAACCTCCCGTATTTCAAGGACGATGGTACTGTCAATACTTCAAACAACATCACCACTGTCCTATACAGATCCCCAATCGCCCCATTCTTGGACGGACTCACGGGCATGCCCTGGTTCACAAGAATTTCTCCCAAGTTGTCCCTCGCTGCTCTTTATATGGACTTCTGGGATTCCCAAGGCAGTGCCAGAGCTTGATTACTGGTAAACCGCACAATCAACTTCCAAGGGCGCACGTGCACCTTCCGCGCCACCTCCCAACACACTGCCGTCCCCTTCTGCCTCAAATGCTCCAGTTGGGGACACACCACCTTTGCATGTCGTCGCCGCAACCCCAGGTGTCCTATCTGTGGTGGCCCCCACGAACGCCAGTTCCACCGCCAACTAGTGTGGTGCTGCCAACCTAAAGGAAAGGATGACAATGAATCCACCTGGGTCCCTGGAATGGCAGCTGGTATGCTGTGCCCTCACCTTCAAGATTTCCGTTGCTTAAATTGCAATGGCAAGCACAACACGAACAGTGAGAAGTGCTCATTTTTCCGCAATTGCTACAACAAGGCGTGGCATCAACACAAAGCCGCCAACATTTGAGATACCAGAGTGCGGCTCAACTTCAACACCAAAACTGTCTATGCATAAGCACGACAAAACATCTTCGAAGTCTGACCGCCGATCCCCAAAAGGGAGTAGTGAGGACTCTAAACCCATTAAAGACTGGATTCTCTCTCATTTGGATTTTCATTTTCAGAATGTTGCCCGATCTTGGCCTCTGACGGAGGCACTATTAAACTCTCCAGACTTATCTCAAGTTCATGTTCTGTGTTTACAGGAGCCCCCCTTTCGTCATGTCTGTAACATTCCGTCCACTAATCTCCCTGAAGGGGAGGAGTTGCACGGTTTCCCCATCCATAAAGACTGGACTGCTATCCATTCGAACATCTCTAATCTGAGAACCTTGACATATGTCAGGAACTCTATTTTGTCACTTCTCCCTCACATTCATACTGATGTTTTCTCTTCTACTGACTTCCAACTGATTTCCTTTGCGACTCCCTCGCGCATCTACGCACTTAACTGCTATTTTGATGCTGAAGGCATCTCCCAAACCTTCTTTAATGCTCACCTTGAGCATCTAGAGAAACTCAATATAATAGTCGCTGGAGGCGATTTCAATCTGCAGTCCCCTGCATGGGACCCTAACCAGACCCACAATGTAGCTAGAGCTGACAACCTCATTGACGCCATGGCTTCCTTATCCCTTCATAGGTTTCCCCCGACTAACCCCGGTCCAACCCATTTCCCCTTTGACAAAAAGAAAAAGCCCACTATCATAGACCTCGTCTTTGCACAATTCCATAATGACAACGTGATTACCCATACCATAGCCAACGACCTACGGCTTACATCTGACCATGCGCCGTCACATATCAATGTCAAGATCAAACCGGTTATGCCCATGGTCAAACGTCTAGGTATTGCCAAAGACTCCAAGGAAGAATGCAAGTTCATCGAAGATGTCTCCAACTTCTTCAACCGACCCACACCCACACTCACGACGCCCACTGATGTCATGAAATATACCCAAGAGCTCAAGACTTGTGTCGACGAGGCATGGAACAAACGCGCCAAGGAGATTCACATTATGGCGTGATCCAAACCATGGTGGAACGGAGAGTGCAAGGAAGCGCTTGATAGGTTCAAGGAGAGAAAAGGGAAGGTGAGGTGGATGGTGTTTAGGAGAGCATGTAGGAAGGTGAAGCAGGAGTTTTTCAAAGACAAGATCCAGGAGATCTCTGTCGACAAGCAACAACCATGGGATCTGATGGGTTGGGTCAAGGATCGCAACCTTCCCCTGGTACAGTCTATTCTTTACAAAGATTGTCCGTGCGATGACCTGGACCAATTATGGGCTGGGCTTGATGGCACCTATAACTCGGCTGCTAACCGCAGTGTTGACCTTAGCACAGCAGACTCTCTCCCCCCACAACCCACTAGATCATGGGCTCCTATATCGGTCAAGGAAGTTGAGGATGCCCTCCAACCTTGTTCTAACACATCTGTGCCCGGCCCTGATCACCTAACTTGGCACCACCTCAAATCTATCCTCTCATCCAACCAAGTGCTCAAAACGATCCGAGCGCTCGCCGATAACTGCATCACCACCTCCACGTGGCCCAAATACTTCAAAGACTCAACCTCCGTCATCATACCCAAGCTGAACAAGCCGCATTACACCACTCCAAAGATGTTCCGACCCATAGTCCTTCTTAACACCCTTGGCAAACTCATCAAAAAAATCATCTCCACGCAACTGCAGTTTGACACATCACGCCTAAACCTTGTCCACCCCTTACAATTTGGAGGCCTAATACAATGCTCCACAGAAGATGCAGGGGTTTACCTCACACATAAAGTCTGAAGAGGCTGGAAACGCAGTCTCAAAACAAGTATACTTGCGTTCGATGCAGCGCAGTTTTTTCCATCAGTCAATCATTCTCTCTTGGCCTGCATCCTTGATCGTCACGGATTCCCTTCTTGCCTCATCAATTTCTTCTCTAACTATCTTTCTGATTGTTTTACTTCATATTTTTGGAACAATCATTCCTCTCCAAAATTCCCTGCTTCCGTTGGTGTCAGACAAGGGTCCACGCTTTCCCCCATCCTTACCTCTCTCTTCCTATCACCTTATGTACCATTTCTCTAATGACCCTCAGTGTAAAATACTTTCCTTTGTGGACGATGGCCTCATTGTTGTACAATCAGACAAGTTCTCTACTAACACCTCTTTACTTTCACAGGTCTACTCCTCCTGTTCCACCTTCCGCACATCCATGGGTCTCATTCTTGAACACGACAAGAGCGAGGTCTTTCACTTTTCCAACTGACCTTGGGCCGAACCCAACCTGGATGTTACGCTTCGACACAATGATGGCACCTCCTTAACGCTAACTCCCAAGTGCTATATCCAATACCTCAGTTTCTACTTTGACCAAGTGCTAACATTCAAGGAGCACATGCGCTATTATGCAACTAAATCCCTATCAACCATCAAGTGTCTACATCTGCTTGGTAACTTGGTGTGAGGCTTACTACCTTTACAAAAACGTCTTCTCTATAGGTCATGTGTTGTCCCTGTGATGACATATGGCCTTAAATTGTGGTTCTATGATGGCGCTCATAACAAAGTGCTCATTGAAATACTTAATAAAACTCAGCACTCGGCAGCCATTTGGATCACAGGCACCTTCCGCACTACCCCACGAGGCGCTGCCGAGTCAATCACCAGTCTCATCCCTCTCCACCTCCACCTCCAAAAACTCACTAAACGCGGTGGCACGCACTTCCACACCCTCCCCGATAACCACCCACTCAAACTCCTCACCCAGGACGAAGACCTGGATCAGTCAAAACTTAAATCTCCTGCTGTTGACTTTTTGCGTGACAGCGCACTGGTCATGGATACTTTCAAGTGCTTACATCCAAGCGCTCAACCTGGTATGCGAGTAGTCAATCATTTCTCTTCTTCTCAAATTTCTTTCAAACATTGTCCCCGTGCATCAGACGATGATCCGCAAGCTGTCCGCCAATACCTCAAAGAGGCTAGCGAGGCTTGCAATCATGCGCTTTCTTCCTCTTCTTCTCTTCTTGTCTCAACGGACGGCTCTTGTCCGGTTAATTCTTCTAATAAAATGTACGGTCAAGGTTATAGCCCCTTTTCGCTCTCTTCCACTTCTGCTTTTCTTATTTTTGACTCTTCAATTTCCTCTCCTATCAAATCTCATGTTGTGCCCTGCAGACACGTACTCTCTTTGGACTCGGAATCGTACGCTCTTAGACTTGGTCTCCTCTCTTCTTTTTCTTTTTCCTCTGATGTTGCACGCTCTGACAACCATAGCATTACCCATATCTCTGTTTTTACTGATGCTATTTCATGTGCTAAACATTTGTTTGACTACAGCGTTCATAGTGCACATCAAGATGCCCTCGCTATCACCGAACCCATTCGCTCCTGGCTCTCTATCTCCCCTTCCCATAGAATCACCTCCTGGGACATTCCGTTGTCACTTAAATGGTCAATCCACCATCAAGCCCACAAACTCACCAAGTCCTTGCGAGTCCCCTGTGTCCCTCATCACTCTCGACGCTCCCTTGGCTTCATATGTAAATCGTGGACCGAC
Source organism: Macrolepiota dolichaula (assembly GCA_003315915.1). Classification (NCBI taxonomy): domain Eukaryota; kingdom Fungi; phylum Basidiomycota; class Agaricomycetes; order Agaricales; family Agaricaceae; genus Macrolepiota; species Macrolepiota dolichaula. The sequence goes on along the minus strand of QFDT01004654.1, from coordinate 5,596 downwards.
CAATACCTCTGGTTGTGGCAGCATCGTCACACCTCGAACAACATGTCATACCGAGGAAACCACTTCCTCAACCTCTTGGGATCAAACGACAACACCGTCCTACCCACCTATGCCAACAGCAGTTCATGGCTCACACGAGACATGATGCCATCTTTAGCCACATGCCTCACGCGTTGCATTTCCAACCATGCGCCTATCAGCACCTACTGTCAGTGCTTTTTCCCAGACGCCCCCATCTTGTGCCCATGCGGTCATATGCTGGAAACACGAGATCACATTATCCAAGACTGTCTGCGGTTCAAGCGGCTATTCTCAAACGGGCACTACGACAACTTGGCATGGCTGATAAAATTCCTGGACAACAACCCCCTTGCATTCGCATTCCCTCCCGATGACAGAGACCCACTTTGGAGAGAGACCATCCGTAACTGAGCCCTACGGAGACGGGATCGGCAGCAAAACTTTGTCGAAGATGTGCACTAGAGTGTTGGACATCGGACTTATGGTTAGTATTTCATACTTCCCTCTTTTTCTTGCAGCGGCAATTATAGGGGATTAGCAAAACCTTCTTCTGCCCCCTCCACATTCCTGGAACCCGCTTTCTTTCTGTGTTGTTTCTGTTCGTCAACTTCCACTTTGTTATTGCGGTTGGCACCACCTCTCACCTTCACATTCAGACTACTAGCTTAGTTTTCTTCCTTTCCTCGACTTGACTCGCTTCGCTCATTTCATCTCAGACATGTAGTCTATCATCTCCCTTCTGTTTCTGATTGTGTGTCTGGATCCAGTCTTGGGACTGCTATCGCGCGCCTGTTTGTACTTAAGTAGACCTTAGTGCAATAAAATTGGATTTAAAAAAAAAAAAAAAAAAAAAAAAGCACCATATACTCAGCCTCTGTTGAGGACAATGCAACTGTCTTCTGCGTGTGAGTAGTCCACGTGACCACTAAAGAAGCAATCAAGACAAAATACCCGGTAGCTGACCGTCTAGTGTTTGGGTCAGCTGCCCAATCAGAGTCGCTGAAGGATATGATTCCTTCACCCTTTCCCCCATCTAGTGTGATCTGGTAGAGTTGGGTCACATTCAGGTACCGAAGAACTTGATAAGCTCAATTCAGGTGCTTCTGAGTTGGGTTGTGGGCATGTCACGAGAGTTGTGTCATGGTGTAACTGATGTTGGGTCTGGTTCTGATCATAATGTACATGAGGGAGCCAATCACCTGTTGGAAGCGGAGTTGGATCGTTGGATTAACCGGGTCCGGATTGGCAAGGGCTTGGTAGCCATCAGGAAGTGGAGTAGAAGCAGGTTTAGATGCTGTCATCTCGAACTTCTCCAAGACTTTCTGTAAATAATCTTGCTGGTCTAGATAGATCTTCCGGTTCTTTCGATCACGACGGATGCACATGCCAAGGAACTCATTGCCTGATGTGTCCCTGCAATCCCATCGCTTCTTGAATTCCTCTTTCTTCTTCTTCAGAAGGGCAGGATCATTTCCCATAAATAGCACATCGTCAATGTAGACTATGGCAATGACAAGTTTGCTGGTCTTACTGTTGCAGTAAATATATATGCCGGCATCAGATTTACATCACTTGAATCCTAGTTTGGTCATAGACGCGGATACTTCACACCACCAGGACAAGCTGGCTTGCTTAAGGCCATACAACACTTGGTGTAGTCTCCACACTTTCTTCTCTTGGCCAGGAATGATATGTCCTTCTGGCTGTTCCATGTAGATTTCTTCATCCAGATGTCCGTATAAGTAGGCGGTTTTCACATCAACGCCTTCTATTTCCCAATCCTCTAAAGCTGCAAGGCTGAGGAGAAGGCATGTACTTTTGTACTGGACTACAGGAGAGAATAGCTTGTCAAAGTCTATTCCCTCAATCTGGGAGAAACCTTTAGCCACCAGTCGAGCACAGTATTGTCTGTCCGACTTAGGCGTATACACCCAGCGATTTTTGATTGCTCGTCTCCCCTTGGGTAGATCAACCAACTCGTATACTTGTTGATCTTTTAGCACTTTAATTTCATCACCTTCAGCGCTTTCCCATTTTGCACACTCCTGAGCAGGTAGATGCTTCAGATCACAATGCTGCTTTGGAATCCCGGGTTTCTCAATCACTTCCACCAACTTCACACAAAGAAAGTCAATCAAATCTTGCCCCCCTTCTTCCACTAGTTTAGCGATCAGAGCATCTTCATCCATGGGTTCTTCGGCATTAGCTGGTTTCTCATCTGGGAAGACAGGTAAGAACCCTTGCTTGACATGCTGCCTATACATATGAGCGCATCTTTCAGCGATCTGTTCTGGCGCAAGGTCTTGAGCAGGTGGACGTGCACCATGCCATTGGAAAGCACAGTGGCGCACGAGTCACTCTTGTGGAGGAACCCATTCACCTTCGCGTCCATAGTTGTGGATGATGTGAGACGGGATTCTCATTTCACTGTACACATTGCCAGGACGCAATGGTGGTTGCGAAACACGTGAGGATCTGTGTGGTTCCTGGGGCCAGGGTTCTGGCACACAATCTGGAGCTTGCCAGTTGTTCAATGGAGGCTGAGGAGCAGGAGGGGGATCTCTTGGTGGAGATCTCAGAGGTGATCCTGGCGCAGGTGGAGTAGGTTTGCGTGCCGGTGGCGGAGGAGGAGGATGTGCCGGAGGTGGCATGGGTGCAGGTGGAACTGGAATGTTTGGCAACACTGCACCAATCGCAGGATTTTCTGGAGGTGGGGGAGGGGTGTTGTTGGAACTATTTCTGTCATCATTGTGTAATGACGGAGGAAGATGTGGAATACTGCCACGCTCTATTGCCTCTTTACAGTGGGTTGCATCTACTGGCTTTTTAGGGAACCAATCCTTGTCAAAAATAGCCGTGGGTGATTCGAAGATCACATTACCTTCTGTGTGATGCATGAACTTATAGTTTGCATTGCCACTGTAACCAATGAAAAGCATCAGTTCCGAGTGCAGGCTAAGTTTAGACTTTCACTTCTTGGGTGGCATAAACACAAAAGCACCACAGCCAAATACTTTTAGGCACTGCAGATCCGGTTTAACTCTGGTCCTGACTTCCTGGGGCATCTGCCAATTGAGTCGGCGAACAGGTGTGTGATTATATAAATATACCACGGTTTGAATGGCAAATTCCCAATAAGATTCAGGGAAATTTGTGTGTAAACGCATTGCTTCGCTCTTCTCATGTATAGTGCGGTTAAACCACTCTGCACAACCGTTCTGCTGATGAATATGGGGAGCAGACATTGTACATTCAATACCCTGTTGTGAGAGGAATTTCTTAAACACCTTGGATGAATATTCGCCTCCGTTATCGGTGTGAAGGCGTGTGACCTTGCCATATGCATTCTCGGCAGTTGCTGTGAAGTTTGCAAAGGCGATTAATGCCTTGGATTTGTGGTGAAGGAACGCTACAATTGCATGGCTGGTATATTCATCAATGAAGGTAATTACCCACTTGTACTTGTGGTACGAAAGGGTAGGAAATTCCATGAGGTCAGAGTGTACGACCTCGAGATAACGTTTCACAGTCAATTTGACAGGCGGAAAACGTTTCTGGTGCTGCTTAGCAAGAGCGCACCCCTCACAAACATTGGTACCCTTGGGAGTAAAAGGTGCAACGCCATGGGTATGTTCTCAGACTTTTTGGAGGACGTCATGAGATGGGTGTCTGAGTTGATGGTGCCAGAGATTGTAAGTTGAGGCATCTAGCGTTACGGACATTCCATAAGCGCGATTATTCATGACACACAAATGGACATAATGGATAGTCGCACTGATTTGTTGCGGTACTGCTTCCATGTATCTGTTGCCTCGAGGCGTAAAGAGGGTCATCCTTCTTTGATTGGCTTCCACTCTCAAGCCTTCGGCTAAGAATGTGCTGAGCAAGAGGAGCCGAGATACAAACTTGGGAATGTAGTAGACTGGCCAAATACGGCTTATCTTCTTTTTCCCGTTCACATGATGCTGCACGACGACAGTACCTCGACCCATGATGGGGAGCTTCTTGGATGCAGTAGTTACAAATCCGTAATTGACCAATTGGTCCAATTGTGTAAAGTCATCTAAGTATGGCGTGAAGTGTCGCAAGGCACCAGAATCCAACAGCCATAGAGCATCTGTCCCATTTCCATAGGACGCTTCCATTGCAGTGCAATCTATGCACGATGCAATCTCACATTTCACACTTTCAGGGACTTGACTCGACGCAGGTGAAACATCATCATGTTTGGCCATCAAGGCCAGCGGAGAAGTATGTGCATCATATTCTACATAGTTCATAAAGTCCGAAATCTCTGACATCACACTCTGGCGCTCTAGCTGCACATGGGCGGAGGAGAAGGCGTGTGTTCACCCAGACTGAGAACATATGTTAGAAGAGCTACCTGATTGGGAAATGGGTGGTACGTATGTGTATGAGTTGCTCCCATATGGAGTACCCAGCAAGATGGCATCGTCATCTAACTCCATTGGAGTGATGAGGGGCGAAGGGGGACAGGGTGTGGTGCGTTGCAAGAACACAGTGTTGAAGCCATCTTGAGGTGGTGAGGTGTCTTGCTCAAGCCTCTGTCCCATACGCTTCACATAGTGCTTGACAGTGTGACGCTTGGCCTGCTGATAGGCTGTCTTTCCTCGCAGATGCCCTTCAGGTGGCATCTCCCATGCTGAGTCGGTTGCAGCAAACACAGCTGGAGATGATTTGGCCTCACTCATTCAAGTGAGAAGGGTACGAGTGGAAGGGGGAGCGGAGTGTTCGGCAATCATGGTGAAGGCTGAAGAAGATACAGTTGCGGCATTCACGACCAGAGCGATCGAGCTATGTCCCGGTGTTACGGCCGAAACGATTTCGATCATAAGTCCATTACAGGAACTAGGAATATCACTAGTTAGGCCGTTAGTAACATCAAGGAACCCTCGCTAGGAGTGATATAGTACCTAGCTACAAACCTCACTAGAGGGACCGGTCATTAGTACCCTTTACTGGAAAAGCGTATGGTATCGAGGAAGCATACTATTAGCTTTGGACGAACATACCCTTAGCTACAGGTCTATCTAGCAAGCGGAGCCTCGCTAGCTTGTTCAAAGGGCCTTGCTACGACTATCTATAGCGCCCCGGATCAGTAGATCAACGGATCACTAAGGCGAATGGGCCCTGAGGTCTAGCGACGCAACCCTATTCACCCAAAACGGTTAGCGACGTCAGTCTATTTAGAATAATACAACTCCTCAAAGACCGGTTCGCGGTATAGCATTCTAGCTACGGCTCAAGCCTAGCGATTAGTCAGCGCACAGCTGCGCTAGTGAACCCCTCAGAATCGAACCGAGACAGGTGTCGGAAGGGCCGGCTCGCGAGGAGATACCTCACGAGCAATCGGGCTCACGAGGCACTACAAACCGTCCCGAGTACCAATAGCCAGGCGCCAGCTAGTTATCGATCGCTCGATGGCTGCTAGCCACACGTTGGAATAAAGATATTACCTAGCGGCCTGACGTCATATGCTACCGACCCTAGCTACCGACGGATGTAGCTAGGTATTATCGCTCGCGAGAGCACCGTCCATACGGACACCCATCAG
>QFDT01004649.1:0-17421 GCA_003315915.1 Macrolepiota dolichaula | reverse complement strand
CAAGTGTAACTCATAAGCTGCTTGTCCGAATATCAATCATCACCTATCTTTTGTAACACAGGCGCTAGCAAATTAAAGCAAGATTTCAACAATTCAGAATCAAGCGAGGGCTACAACCAGTATCAATTATGAATTAAAACCAAAATCGGCATACAGGAGAAATTGTACAGCTACAAGAGTATCAATCAACATCCGATCTACTATGGCGATTTGTTTAAGACAGGGACAAGAGGGAAAAGAAAATCCATTATCTGTGAGATACAACGGAGACATCCGGCTGCCTGTGCTCTCCTGTAGGCTGTAGGTGCCAACCAACAATGTGCGGGAAAGATTTAAGCAAGTCACAGTGGCACACTGCCCTGATACCCTATGACGACAGAAACATAAACACCTAAAGTCTGATGCAGAAGTGGAATATTGTAAAGATGTTAGCACGAGGGACTTCTCTTCTCCACAGTACTGGTTGACGGCGACGTTGATGACGCGGCCATGTGTACTTGAGCAGGGTCTAACCTCTCAGTAGAAATGCACTGCAAAATATTATCTAAATTAAAACAAACCACTTGTTCAGGTTCCATCACACAACAAAGGACACCAAGGAACACCACAATGAGCAAGAGAATAGCCACCAGGGTCCAAAAGAACGGTTCGCTAGTCACAAGCGCCATCTTGTCTGCTTGACCGACAGCTGATGTAGTGAACATATTGAAGTTTGGAATAGAGAGCGCGTCGACTCCTGGTCGAGTTCCATTATACCCATCCAAGAATGCCTTGGATGCCGAACGGAGGAAGCGATTCATGTTATTGTTGATATCGGGGATAGGGAAATGTTTAAATGAGGTGTTACACGGGCTATCCTCGGAACAGAACCAAAGAAGGCGAGCAACGGAGCTGAAGGTTGTTGAAGATACGCCATCGGAGGAGTCAGGGAAATTATCAGCGAGACTTGGCATGAGGTCCGGAACAGACATGCCCTTGTCTGTATTATTGGGGTCAAAGTTTCCAACGGAAGGATGGTTAGACTGTTTCGCGTGAAGTGTGCCATTGTTCAGGGTTACTTCAGCTGTGTAGATATCGATATGGGGATCACAGACGAGTGCTGTTACAGTCTGAGGGGCAGCGAATCCACTCCCATTAAGTTTGGGCTCCACCTCACTACGGGACGTTGTGGACAGGTCGCTCAGGTCAAGTCCAGGTATGTTTGGAGACGAGGAATTGGTATCGTGAATGGAAAAAAGCCAGGACGAACCGATGAAAGTGGTTCGCCACCCCATCATAGGATTGAATGCTGACGCAAAATGAGTATATGAGCACACGGTTTAGCAATCAATACACTGTGGGTCAATTACCTGAAATATTTGCCACTGTGATGAAGAGTTTGTCCGAGACTTGCCACAGGATAGTATGTGTTTCGGCTGAGTAGTTCCACACCATCGGCTTATACCATGTACAACCAAAGTCAAACGATAGTACATCACTTTGGTAAACGATCTGACTACGATTGGCGTTATATCGTTTTGAGGGCCAGGGAATCAGCAGGTTTCCCGATGTCTCAAACCCAAAAGTGACGTTCTCGAAGAGCTCGAGACGAAGTACAGAATTAGCTCTTGTGAGAACCATAATCCAATTTTGCATCCCGTCGACTCCATCAGGGAACGTGACATTTGCGATGTCAATGTCAATGGGGACGTCAACCAGCTCTGTGTTAACAACAATGGCGCCAGGACCCACGCTTCCCAAAGCCATGAACAGGCCTACCAGCACCATCGCAAGCCGATATCGTGTCGTTGCCGTCCACGAAAAGAAATGCTGGGCTTTGTCAAGGACGCCGGTCGTGAGCTTGGACACGCGATCTGTCTGTCGTGGTTCCAAGCGACCGGTACACTTGTACTGAGCCATCCACTCTGCACTAAAGACGAAGGGCAGGAGGTCTTTCGCAGCTGCGATTGCCAGTGTATGCCATACAATAAATAGCACAGTGAAACCACCTTTGGCTTCGGGGAGTAAGATGTTTCCGGGTAAATTGAGGATGATGGGGTGTGCAAGTGCAATAGCGGAGAGTGATGGGAAGGCCCCTTCAAGCAGCCCAAAAATAATGATGTGCCAGGAGATGGACCATCGGGTCAGCTGGTCCTCTCTCGTGTCAGTGCTGTTGGTGTTATCGAACTCAAGGGGAAGGGGCGAGTACGGAAGGGGCATGTGTTGCGGGGACTCGGGGAGGTCTGCCTCATCGGTCAAGCTTGGGGGGCTGTTAGTTAAGAAGCAGTAGCCGGCAAGACCCGATTCGAAGAACGGGCCCTTGTGGCTGGGTGATAGCTGTGGTCCTCATCAACATCAGCTTATCAGCTCAATGTCAATCATTTTATATTCATTGTTGGCCACATCGACTCAGCGGCAGCTCATGCATGACTTAGGCTATCCGAGGGGACCTCTGGGAAACACTACAATGTATCTGCAGGTTGAAGCAACAGTCCTCAATATCCAAGTTATCAGAGGATGTAACTAACGCCATTAACACTTCCGAGACCATGGCTCATGAACTACTTTCAATTTCGGGGACAATGCGGAAGCATCAGCTATTTATGATCATGCCAAACGAACAATGAACAATCCTATGGCTACAGTTACATCAATCACAATCAATGTTCTATGACTACAAGAGGACAAACCGGAAGCGTAAAATGGAAACAGGATACTATATCCGAATATCGGTCGAGTGGGCTGGGTGGTATATCTTCTCGATAGTAGTCACAGGTGGCAGTGTCAACGACGACGTGGTCATATGCACTTGAGCAAAATTTAATCGCTCAAGCTCACCGAGAATAGATTGCGAGACATTATCTAAATTAAAACAAAGTAGTCGTTCAGGCTCAAGTAACAGGTACAGAACACCAAGAAACAAGACAATAAGCGAGAGAATAGCTGCCAGGGCGACAAAAAACGGTTTACTGATCACCAGCGCCATCTTATCTGCCTGCCCAACAGCCGGTGCAATGAACATGTTGAAATTTGGAACAGAGAGCGTGTCGACATCTGGCCGAGTCCCGTTATATCCATCCAAGAATGCCTTGGATGCCGAACGGAAAAACCGATTCATGTTTTTGTTGATTTCAGGTATGGGGAAAGGTTTGAATGAAGTGTCGCACGGACTATCCTCCGAACAAAACCAGAGAAGGCGGGCAACGGAACTGAATGTTGTCGAGGATATGCCATAGATAGAATCAGGAAAATCATAAGAGAGAGACGGGATAAGGTTCGAGACGAACATGCCCCGCTGAAGCTCTTGAGAGTCAATGTTGCCGACGGGGGGATGATTGGATCGTACAGCGTGGAGTACGCCCTTGTCCAGGGTTACCTGGGCAGTGTAGACTTCGATTTGAGGGTCACAGACGAGGGACATGACTGTTTGGGGCACAGCAAAGCCACTACCATTGAGTTTAGGCTGAATCTCGCTACGGGATGTCGTGGGCAGGCCGCTCAGATCAAGTCCGGATGGGTTAGGTGAAAAGGAGTTGGTGTCATAGATGGAAAAATCAGGACAAGCTTCCCTTAAGCTATTTATCTCAAGGCGTTCATTCACCCAACCTATTATTCACCCACATTGGATTATGTGCTGCCTCGGCATTGGATGGATGGAAACCCCGGTCATTGTGACCGTCCTTGTACAAACCGCACAGATATGTTGCTAATGTCACAAGTGTAACTCATAAGCCACTTATTCGATTATCAATCACCGCTTATCTTTTGTCATCCGGGCGGTCGCAATTCAAAGTGAATTTTAAATAAATCAAATTCACCTTGGCTTAAGTGAAGGCCTCAACTAATATCATGTCAAGCGGTGCTCGCACAACCCTTCAACCCTTCAACATTCTACCTAATCACCGTTACAATCAACTATCATTACAACGGACTTCGTTATATAGGAACAATTCTGAGCGTCAACTAGAATCCGATACTTCACAGTTACATCTTAGTAGGTACAAAAATCAATCAACCTTCTCAACGGACCCCCCAGTTGCATGTGCTGGGACGGTGCGCAACCGCTCACGCTCAACTATTTGTAAAATATTCTTCAAAGTAAAACAATACTCCGAACTCGCAACTCCAGGAAACACACCCAAAAACATGACAGACAAAAAAATACCTAAAAAAGCAAAGAAAAATGGTTTACTGGTCACCAGTGCCATCTGGTCCATATGTACAACAGCGAACCCACTGAACGTGTTAAATGTTGGAACAGGGATGCCGAAGCCCGGTTGGGTCCCGTTACGCCCGTCCAAGAATGCTTTGGACGCTGAACGGAATAACCGGTTCATATTATTATTGATAATGAGTGTCGGGAGAGGTTTGAACGAGGTGTTACACGGATTGACATCCGAACAAAAAAATAGAAGACGAGTGACGAGGCTGAATGACCTCGAGGATATCTCATCAATGGAGTCGGGAAAATCATGAGATAGACTCAAGAGAAGCTTCGAAACAAACACGGCCTGTTTTGTTTCATCGGGATCAAGGTTGCCAATGAAATTCCCAGATGATCGTTTGGCGGTGAGCACCCCAGTTTCTAGGGCAACAAAAGCTGGGTAGACCTCGACTCGGGGATCACAGTCGAGGGCTGTTACAGTTTGAGGGATGGCAAAGTTACTCCCAGCCAACTGGGGCTCGATCTCGCTACGAGAAGTTGTGGGAAGACCGCTCAGGTCAAGTCCGACTGAGCCAGGCGAGGAGGAATTGGTATCGTAAGTAGCGAAAAGCCAGGAGGCGGTAGGTCCGGATTCCATAGGGATGAGCGCTGGTGCGGAATAATCAGTATACAATTGTATTCGATAGTTGATGAGGGTTGACTACCTTCACCTGTTGCATTTGTGACAAGAGTATTGTTCCCGACTTGCCAGAAGATCACGTCCGTTGCGTTCAATACTTCCGGCTTATACCACGTACAATCGAAACCGACCGATAATACATCGCTTGAATACCCCATTGAACCGTTGGACTGCCAGTAGGGCCAAGGGATCATCATAATATCCGGTGACTCAAACCCGAATGTGATATTCTCGAAGAGCTCAGAGTGAAGTATATAATTGGCTCTCGTGAAAATTTCAGGCGCACCGTTCGTTGTGTTGGGGTTATAAGGAAGTGTGACATTCGCGATGTCGATCCCCTTTCGCATGTCAACAGGCAATCTCACGGTGCTGGCAACCATAACAGCAGGGCCTAAGCTTCTCAGTGCCACCACTAGGCCTGCCGTGACCAACCCCATCCGATACCGCCATGTTGCTGTTAGCGAAAAGAAGTGACGAATTTGGCTGATGATACCAGCTGTAAGCGTTGACGCCCGATCCGTTTTTCCTGGTTCCAGGCGACCGGTGCGTTGATATTGGTATATCCACTCTTGACTGAAGGTGGTGAGCAGGATATTCTTCACACCCAAAGTTGCCACCGTATGCCATAGGACAAATACTGCAGTGACGACGCTTTTGATCTCAAAGAGTGAGGCGTCATCGGGAACGCGAATAGGGATGGGCGCAAGCGTGAGTGAGAGGAGGGCGAAAAAAATGAAGGCCATCTCGGGTATCAGGAATGCGATAAAGTTCAAGAGGGGTTTTTTGTGACCGGTATGCTCAGTTTCATGGCTGCCAAAGAGAGGGGACGAGTCTAACGAGGGCATGAGGACGGGAGGGTCGCAGAGAAAGATGTCTTAGGCTGATTTATAAAGCATAGAGTCCAAATAAAGCGTAAAAATCTAATACTAAACATATCCTCTGGTCGAGTGGTCAGTCCCTCGGGTGAACCAAACATCAACCTGCTATGGTTCCCACTACATCCCAGCGAGACCCTCCTCTTTGCCTTCGTACGTTTCTTTTTTATTTGACAGATATAAATGAATTGTCAAATGTGACATGTAGTGCTTATCATCGAGTCGAACATGAGAAACTTATTCTTATTCTATCCGCTACTATCATTGAATGCATCACAGCAACTCGGTGCCTGAGAAACATCGGCGGTGAATACACAATAGGTCTGAAGTACTATATTGCATTCTGCATTCTATATCTAGATCAAATTTCTGGATTGATCCCTTCCTCATGCAGGGATAAATTAACACGGCGGGCATTTAGCGCTAAATGCCCGTCGTGTAACGAAACGCTGCGGCCAATTAGAGCCGGTCATCCATACATGTACGTCAATGCACTGACCAGCATCGACCTGATTTGTTTTATCCTTCTCTCTCCTCGCTCGCTCCATACTTTTTCAATTCCCACAACATAATGGGGAGAATCTGTGGGTTTCGACGGTACTACGTTGATAAAGACACTAGTGTGTTGGTTCAACGGTCCTGGGAATGACATCACCTGAGGTCACGAGCGTAACTCACAAGTGGCATGGACCACCAAGTAAACCTGCAACACTCACGATTTAGGAGACAACCCAGAGGCCTCAGCCAGCGGTGATCGCAGACGGATTCTATAGCTACAGCTGTATAAATCAGAAACCAGTACCCTACAACTACAAGAGTACAAACCTAAAACCACACTATTCAAATATCAGTCTCGTCTCTAATGGGCTGGGTGATTAATCTTCTCAACAGTGTTCGTAGATGGCAATGTCAACAACGACGTAGTCCCTTGCTCTCGAAGGAAGCTTAACCGCTCCAACTCATTAAGAATAGATCGCGAAACGTTATCTAAGTTAAAACAAAACAGCCGTTCAGGTTCAATCAAAAGACAAAGGAGGCTCAGGAACAGCGCAATAAGTGAGAGAACAACCACCAGAGTAATAAAAAACGGTTTACTGATCACCAGCGCCATCTTATCTGCCTGCCCAACAGCCGGTGTGGTGAACGTATTGAAATTCGGAACAGAAAGCGTATCGACGTCTGGCCGAGTCCCATTATACCCATCTAAGAATGCCTTGGATGCCGAACGGAAAAACCGATTCATGTTTTTGTTGATTTCAGGTATGGGGAAAGGTTTGAATGAAGTGTCGCACGGACTATCCTCCGAACAAAACCAGAGAAGGCGGGCAACGGAACTGAATGTTGTCGAGGATATGCCATAGATAGAATCAGGAAAATCATAAGAGAGAGACGGGATAAGGTTCGAGACGAACATGCCCCGCTGAAGCTCTTGAGAGTCAATGTTGCCGACGGGGGGATGATCGGATCGTACAGCGCGGAGTATGCCCTTGTCCAGGATAACTTGTGCAGTGTAGACTTCGATCTGAGGATCACAAACGAGGGCCGTTGCGGTCTGGGGTACAACAAAGCCACTTCCATTGAGTTTTGGCTCCATTTCACTACGAGATGTTGTTGGAAGACCGCTAAGGTCAAGTCCAGGCGAGCTAGGTGAAGAGGAATTGGTATCATAGATGGAAAAGAGCCAGGATGACCCATAAAAAGTGGTTGGCCAGGTCGGCATAGAGACAAATGCTGAATCAAGATGAGATATGAGTACGCGATTGCTTTCAACGATTGATAGATGCTAACTACCTTCGGCTGATGCATCCGTGATGAAAGTCTTGTCCCAGGCTTCCCAGAAGATGGAGGTAACTTCTGTTGAGTAATTCCACACCGTCGGCTTGTACCACGTACAGTCAAAGTCGAATGATAGGACGTCGCTGTAGTAGACAAGCTGACCGGCGCTAGCGTTGTATCGTTTTGATGGCCAGGGAATCATCAGATTATCCGATGACTCAAATCCAAAAGTGACGTTCTCGAAGAGCTCAAGGCGAAGGATAGAATTGGCTCTTGTGAAGATTATCCACGTATTGTTCATCGTGTTGAAGGTATAAGGGAATGTGACATTCGCAATGTCAATGCTAATTGGGACATCAACTGAGACCGTGTTGACAACGACAGCCCCAGGACCCATGCTTCCCAGTAGCATGAACAAGCCAATCAACATCATTGCAAATCGATATCGCATCGTTGCCGTTCGTGAAAAGAAGTGTTGGATTCGGCCAAGGATGCCAGTGGTGAGCTTCGACACCCGATCCGTTTTTCTTGATTCTAAACGCCCTGTGCGCTCGTATTGAGCCATCCACTCCGCACTAAAGATGAAGAGCAGAATATCCTTCGCAGTTGCAATTGCCAACGCATGCCATACAATGAACAACACGGTGAAACCGCCTTTAGCTTCAGAGAGTGATATGTTTTCCGGGAGGTTGAGAATGATGGGCTGCACGAGTATAGTACTAGAGAGAGCTAGGAAAGTGCCCTCAAGGAGCCCAAATATTGTGATGCGCCAGATAATAGATTGTCGAGTTAGTTGGTCTTCTTCTGTATTGATACCATCGGTACTTTCGTTGTCGAAGATTAGAAACGAGTGTGAGAGGGGCATGGCTGGTGGAAAGTCAAAGAGAGTGTGCCTTGGGCTTACGAAGGAAGCTTACAGTCTGTGCGGAACTTGACCTAGAACAGAACAAAGGCATGAGAATTTGGATGTCGAGTGTCCCTTGGCTGGCGGCGGGTGACAACGAACAAACAACTTTCTTTATCAAGGACAAGTCCATCAGCGGCCGGTAAAATCCGACTCTGATATCTTAATATATTTTGCTGCCCCTGATGCCGATAAAGGCCAATAAACCCACCTCTCCCACACGCTTATATATGTTCTCATTACACCCACAACACGTATACGCGAAACGGTACTATCATATCTATGACTGCTACATGTTGGATGTGGAATGTTGGCGACATTAGTAATCAGGCCAAAATTTTCCATTGAAAAGGATCTGTGATGTTAATCATGCCCGACAAAGAACTGGTATCACGATGTATCGTCACCCGATCTATCTGTTATTATTCATAGTCGTTCACTCTTTGTTTGCTGCATCGGTACACCAGCAATTTAACGATAACCCCTATATCCGAGGACCCTGGAAAGTACCGAAAATGGCAAGATGTCTCCTTGTAACTTTGAAGAAAAAACTGTCACGGGTAATAAACTGTCGACAATACCCCCACGACAGCAAGCATCAAACGTCGAGTACCCCAAAAAATAATTTTTCACATGTCATCAAGGGACCGAAGAGAAGAGGTTTGTACTTGTCCAGTCATAAGTCCCAATCTCACCACTTCGCTCTCGGTTTACATACCGTGTCACACAGTTTCCGTCATTCGGATATTATCACGGACTGGGACCAAAATTGTGCAATCTTCTGCTTGTACCTGCTACAATAATGAGTCCAACTACAGATGCATTACAGCCCCATACGCAAATATCCCATGCCGCCTGCACCTATCAAAATTATCGAACAATCCAGATCACGTTTGAACTGACTGCATTGCCCGGTTGCAGGTCCCTTGACTAACCAAGAGCTTGAAACAAAACTAAGCATAGTAATCCCCATACTATTAACCCAAGGGACTTCGCCATGGCCTAGAACGAAGCGGGTAGCAATTCCTCTCGACAGGGTCCATGGGTGGCAACGTCAATGATGAAGTAGTCGCATGTTCTTGTCCGGTGTCCAATCGCTCAAGCTCATCAAGAATAGACCGCGAAATATTATCCAAGTTGAAACTGAGTAGCCGTTCGGGCTCAATCGAGAAACAAAGAAGGCCGAGGGATAGTGTAATAAGTGAGAGGATGATGACAAGAGTCACAAAAAAAGGCTTGCTGGATACCAGTGCCAGTTTATCCGCCTGCCCAATGGCTGGTGTGCTAAAAGTATTGAAGTTCGGGATTGAGAGGGTGCCGATACCCGGCCGAGTCCCGTTATATCCGTCCAAGAATGCCCTGCAGGCTGAACGGAAAAACCGGTTCATGTTATGGCTGATGTCGTGAATACGTGTTTATGTGACCAGTACTTTCGACGCTCGACTGTTAGAAGGTCACACCGACATTGTCCTGGCGCTCACAAGTCCTGGTGATAAAAAACTGCTTGTTAGCAGTAGCAAAGACAAAACGGCGCGAATTTGGATGCCCTCGGCGTCGGAACATTCTCCTGACTGGGGTTACCAATGCGTTGGCATTTGTGAAGGTCATGCTGAAAGCGTGGGTGCCCTCGCGATGCCCCGTCAACAGAGCGAGATGGTGTCGTCGCCTTTCATGTTCACCGGGAGCCAGGACCGCACCATCAAGATGTGGGACTTGTCACAACTTGAAAAGCAACTGGATGGCATGGCCGAGGGGGTAATTTGATGTCACAGTCTCACAACACTCAAGGCTCATGACAAGGATATTGACTCTCGTGACGTCTCTCCGAATAACCGTTTGCTTGTGTCTGGTTCTCAGGACAAAACGGCCAAGATATACGACATAATCTATACGCCTGGCTCTAAAGCCTCCACTCCCCATGGAGAACTGAAGCTTCGCGGGGTCTGCAAAGGTCACAAGCGCAGTGTTTGGACTGTGAAATTTGGCCCAACCGATCAGCTTGTTGCAACTGGGAGTGGCGACAAGACTGTCAAGCTCTGGAATTTGGACGATGTCTCTTGTATCAAGACATTTGAAGGGCACACAAATTCAGCCTTACGAGTAGAATTTGTAACAATGTGGCTGCAGCTTGTGACCTCCAAGTCAGCCTCGGATGGTCTTGTTAAGGTTTAGGATATCCGGGGCGGAGGGTGCGTTACAACACTTGACGACCACGAGGATAATGCAAGTTCGCCTGTCGCCACATTTGTGAATCACTTATGCTGAATATGCTCTAGGTCTGGGCACTGGCTGTTGGCATAGATGGCCGGACACTAGTTTTGGGTGCCGCAGACTCTGTGGTCACATTCTGGGAAATTTCAACGGAAGCGGAGGCAGCAGAAAAAGAGAATCAACGGGCTGAGATGGTTGTCAAGTAGGTTCTTTAACTTGTCGGTGATTACCTGACGCCGAAGCGAGATGAGGGAATCAAGACTTCTTGAATTACGTTGCTTTACGAGACTACAGAAAAGCCTTGGAACTAGCCCTCGCCATGGACCGGCCAGGGAGACTGTACTCTTTGGTCAAAGATCTGGCTTCATCTAGCAAGGAAGAAACTTCAACGCCGGGGTGCACCGGAAATACCCTCATCAATGAAGTGATTCGTACCCTCGCAATCCCGGACCTTGTGCGACTTCTATCCTTTGTGCGTAATTGGAATTCTAACGCAAAGACAAGCGATGTCGCTCTAAAAGTCCTCTTTTCCATTGAATGCTTTATGCACACCGGTGTACGGTAGTGTGAGACTCGCGGGTCACCTATTCCTCCCAGGAGGACGGCGGCTCGCTATACTCACTGAAACTCCACGTTTTGCCCATTCGTCGGGCAGGTCCACCTCGTTTCTCAGTACTTGGTTCCAGGTTTTTTCAACGAGCTCAGGGTCGAGGGCTCCTCGCTTGAAGTTATGTCTATCTGTTAGAGTGCAGTCTAGTTGTCTGTTTATTATCGCTTCCCAACGCGCCTCCAGTTATTTATTCGTGGGTTTTTGGAGCGAGTCTCCATGTCTGATCTTCCATTCATTGCAAATTTTCCATATAAGGAACATGGATTCAGCCAATACAATTCTCGTAAGTCGTGTGGCCCCTTCTCGTTCCTTTCCTCCTCTTGCCCGTACTCTTATGGGGTTGTGTCCCAGCGCGAGACCGGTGTTTATCGCAGGGAGGGTGACGTTCTTCCGGAGGAGGTCATATGCCAGTCTCCATATCTGAGCCTGGCCCGTGTAACGGCACTCCGTTAAGATGTGGTCGAGGTCTTCACGGGTGTTGCATCCCGGGCAGTCTGCCTTTTTTGACAGTCCTTCAGCTTTCATGTTGACCCTATTGCTGCCGTAAATCCATAAAGGATTTATCAAACTTGTCTAGAACCGGGTCTTTCGCGTTTGCGTGAGTTTTTCCATCAACAGATCGGTTTAGCGGGTCCAACTCGCATGCTTTTACGAGAGATCTACAACCCATGTGCGAAATTTGTGCACCATTTGCCGACTTGACAGATTCGGAAACTCCGGGGTCTTGAGCTCCGACATTATTTTCCCTGCCAAAATATAAGGTCTGAACGAGATCACGACCGACATCAGTTTTTGATGGCTAAATGTCGGACAGGACCGTTCGGTTGACCGTCCGACTTTTTTGTTGGTGTCACACCGACATAAGTTGCCCAAGCAAGCAGGAGACATTTTTATTACTCTGTCTTGTGTCATACATGCATGGATACAGACTTTATACATATATGCTTGTGTTTCTGTGACTTTTGGGCTGCTATGAGTATTGATGGGGATAAGGGGACCCGCAGAAGCGATGACGTCCCTTTCTTACAGGGACACTTTTCATCGCACTATCTCTTATCGCTTACCATTGTAGAAAGGCCAAATATTTATGATGGGGATTTCTCTCTGTAGCACCTCAGCCGTTTACTTAGAACAATATTTCTCATGTTCAGGGTGACTTCTCATAAATATCGAGGCGCTGCGTCCTGCCAGAGCCAACCCACTCACTCACAACATGTCTTACTCTGAAATCTCCAGCTTGCAAAACACTCTCAACGCTGCTCTCGATGTCTTTAAGGCCGAGCTCGCTGCCCAGCAGATCTCCGAGCCCTCCTTGAACACATCCAAGCCTCACCCCACGGATGATCTCAATTACCTTCCCACCCCGGTGATGTTTGAAGCACGTCGTGCAGCCCTCGCCAGTTTGGTAGGCTGACCGCCGCGAACTGCATTCCATAGCTGAATTTATCACCTTAGGGCCTCATCAAAACGTTGATCCGATCTCCCTATGAGGCCTTGGTGGCCAACACCTGGAAGAACTTCGAGTCTGCCGGTCTGCGCTTGGTAGCCGATATCGGTCTAGCCAGCGTGCTTGGTGATTCTGAAGACGGTCTGAGCATTGCTGAGATCGCGGACAAAACTGGAGTTGACGGCTTGAAGCTTGGTATATTAAGCCCCGTGACTGAAGCAACGTCTAACATTTGGTACAGAACGAGTCTTGCGTCTGCTGATCACCCAAGGCTATTTCCGTGAGCCTCGCCAAGGATATTTCGCCAACAACCGCATGAGCAATGTCATCAAGAACGATCAACCCGGTTTCTGCCTGGCTAGTTATTTGTAAGTGGGCAAAGAATGGAAGCGAAAAATATGCACTGAATCCTTGAACAGCAATGCCTTGTTCAGCAAAGTTTCTGATAGCTACCCCGCAATGATCAACCATCCGGAGTCGGAGTTCCGCATAAATACTGACCCATTCCATACGGCATTCCAACTGGCCTACGATACCGATGTAGCCTACCTTGGTGCTGGGGGTTGGTTAACCAAGAATCCTCAGGAAGCTGTGAAGTTTGGTCTCGCGTATGTTTTTCTGGAGGTTCGGACCGTCATTCAGTAGTACTTACGTCGATGACTTTGGCAGCATAGGCGGATTTGGTCCATTATCCGACCCTGGCGTAGGGGCAGATTTCCCTTGGGCCGATATTTGCAAAGGAAAAGACGGCATCGTTGATGTCGGCGGAGGACAAGGAACTTTCAGTTGCTCGCTTGCAACCAAGTTCGTAATTTTTTTTCAGCAGGCTCCATCCAAACTAATATACCTTTAGATACCCCGAGATCAAGTGTTTCATTGTGCAAGATCTTCCGGAAACTCGGGAGGCGGCCGAGTCCTACATCGCTTCAAGGAAGCTTTCCGACAAGGTCACCTTCGAGGCGCAAGATTTCTTCAAACCTCAGCAGCGCAAGGGTAAATACGTCTATGTTATGCAACGAGGTATGAATGTTTCACCCGGGCATCGAATAGAAGACTAACCGTCCTTTTAGTTCTTCATGACTGGAACACCGAAGATGGTAAGTTTCACATGGTCTAGCCCGGAGTACCGACTGATTTTTGTTACATCTTAGGTGCTAAGATGTTGAGCCACATTCGCGATGTCCTCAACGACGACGTGAGTTTATCATTACCTTCGCTTGTTCGTTCCCTTTACTTACCTGACTTTGAAGAGCTGCCTCCTAATCATCGACACTGTGATTCAACCGGCAGTCGTTTCCGGCACCGGTCCTTCCTTCAAGGAGTCTCTTGCAAAACTCGATCCCTCCGTCTACCAACCTGTTCCCCCTCCCCAATTCTTGCCTGTTGATTTCGGAGAGGCGAGCCGAATCCAACACCAGACCAATGTTGCTTTGACCGCACTCTGCAACTGTAAGTTCATTAATATCAAACAGTGGTGAATCATCTGACAATCCTGCAGCTTTCGAGAGGACACTTCCCCAGCTGGAAGAGATGGTTACGAAGGGTGGTTTCAAGATCAAGAAAGTCCATGCTATACGGTGGGTCAAACTGCTCTTACATTATTCGCAATATTGACTGTTAATCTAGTGGCTGGGTATCAATCACGGAGGTTGAACTCGCCTGAACAGTTGCTATTACTGAGTGTGCATTATTGTGAATAGTCCAATAGTCCAATAGGTTGTTACTGTAATAATTTCTTGAATCTATGATTGCAATCAAGGTTACTTCGAGACCAAAAAGAGAGCCTGATCAAGAACAGAGTGAAAATGTACCTGGATAAGTTATTGAGAGTGTGCGTGTCGCTGACTCTTCTTCTCTCACATCTATCATCGCCAGTTTTCCCATGGCGAAAAGGTGGTACTCCTTTCATTTGGAGACCCCACGGGGGCCACCAACCCCCCAATATACAATCTCACATCACAAATGCCACTCCGGGCAAACAATCGCACGCGTTAATCTCGAGGTCCCCAACACTTGCAGATACGAATCACGGACTATCTTCCGAACAAGACAAGAGAAGGAGGGCAACAGAGCTGAATGTCGATGAGGATATGCCATAGACGGAGTCAGGGAAATCATAAGTCAGGGACAAGAGGAGGTTCGAGACAAACATGCCCTGCTGAAGCTGCTGGGTGTCAATGTTGCCAACAGGGGGGTGATCGGATCGTATAACGTGGAGTACACCTTTGTCCAGGGTAACCTGGGCAGTGTAGACTTCGACTTGAGGGTCACAGACGAGGGCCGTTACGGTTTCGGGCACAGCAAAGTCACTACCATTGAGTTTAGGCTGAATCTCGCTACGGAATGTCGTGGGCAGGCCGCTCAAATCAAGTCCGGATGGATTAGGTGAAGAGGAGTTGGTGTCATAGATGGAAAAAAGCCAGGATGACCCGAAAAATGTGGTTGGCCAGGTTGGCGGAGTAGTGAAAGCTGATTTCGAGTGCACGGTGATCAACGAGAATGATTCACCTTCGACTCTTGCGTTTGTGATGAATGTCTTGTTCCAAGCTTTCCAGAAGATGGAGTTGACGTCGGTTGAGTACCTCCATACTGTCGGCGTGTATCACGTACAATTGAAATCGAATGATAGTACATCGCTGTAATAAACGAGCTGACCAGCGCTCGAGCTGTACTGTTTTGACGGCCAGGGAATCATCAGATTATCCGAAGAACCAAAACCAAAAGTGACATTCTCGAACAGCTCAAGACGAATGATAGAATTGGCTCCTGTGTAAATTATCCACATATTGTCCATTCGATCAAAGGTATAAGGAAATGTGACATTGGCGATGTCAATGTCAATCAGGGCATCAACCGAGACTGTGTTGACAACGACAGCCCCAGGACCCATGCTCCCTAACAGCATGAACAGGCCAATCAACAACGCTGCGAATCGATATCGTGTTGTTGCTTTTCGTGAAAAGAAATGTTGGATTTGGCCAAGGATGCCAGTGGTGAGCTTCGACACCCGATCCGTTTTTCTTGATTCTAAACGACCCGTGCGCTCGTATTGAGCCATCCACTCCGCACTAAAAACGAAGAGAAGGATATCTTTTGCAGTTGCAAATGCCAATGCATGCCAGACAATGAACAACACGGTATTAGCTTCAGAGAGTGATATATTTTCCGGGAGGTTGAGAATGATGGGCCGCGCGAGTACAGTACTCGAAAGGGCGAGGAAAGTGCTCTTAAGGAGCCCAAATGTTGTGATGCGCCAGATAATAGATCGTCGAGTTAATTGGTCTTCTTCTGTACTGATACTGTCGGCACTCTCGTTGTCGAAGATTAGAAACGAGCGTGAGAGGGGCATGGCTGGTGGAAAGTCAAAGAGAGTGTGCCTTGGGCTTACGAAGGAAGCTTACAGTCTGTGCGGAACTTGACCTAGAACAGAACAAAGGCATGAGAATTTGGATGTCGAATGTCCGTTGGCTGGTGGCGGGTGACAACGAACAAACAAATTTCTGTATCAAGGACAAGTCCATCAGCGGCCGGTGAAATCCGATATCTTAACACATCCGACAATGGACCAGCATCACTCTGTATCGTAACCCATTGTTCAACGTTCACGGACGTTCACTCTTTTGCTGCATCGGCTCATCAGCAATCCAAAGATAACACCTATATTCGAGGACACTGGAAAGTACCAAAAACGACAAGATGTCTCCTTGTAACATTTGAAGAAAATATCGTCACGGGTTAGAATATTGTAGACAGGAGTTTATCATGATATATAAACTCCTGTGAAACTCCTGTCTACAATACCCTCCCATGACAGCAAGCATCAAATGCCGAGTATTCCAAAAAAACAAATGTTCGCATGTCACCAAGGGACAAAGCAGAATCGAAGAGAAGAGGTTTGTACTCGTCCAGTCCCAATCTCACCACTTCGCTCTCGGTTTACATACCGTGTCACACAGAGCTCCCGTCGTTTGGATACTGCCACGGACTGCGGCCAAAATCGTGCAATCTTCTGCTTGTACCTGCTACAACATTGAGTCCAACTACAGATGCATTACAGCCCCATACGCAAATATCCCATGCCGCCTGCACCTATAAAAATTATCGAACGATCCAGATCACGTTTGAACTGACTGCATTGCTCGGTTGCAGGCCCTTGGACTGACCAAGAGCTTGAAACGAAACTAAGCATAGTAATCCCATACTATTAACCCGAGGGACTTCGCCATGGCCTAGAACGAAGGGGGTAGCAATTCTTCTCGGTAGGGTCCATGGGTGGCAACGTCAATGACGAAGTAGTCGCATGTTCTTGTCTGGTGTCCAATCGCCCGAACTCATCAAGAATAGACCGCGAAATATTATCCAAGTTGAAACTGAGTAGCCGTTCGGGCTCAATTGAGAAACAAAGAAGGCCGAGGGATAGTGTAATAAGTGAGAGGATGATGACAAGAGTCACGAAAAAAGGCTTGCTGGATACCAGTGCCAGTTTATCCGCCTGCCCGATGGCTGGTGTTCTAAAAGTGTTGAAGTTCGGGATTGAGAGGGTGTCAATATCCGGCCGAGTCCCATTATACCCGTCCAAGAATGCCTTGGAGGCTGAACGGAAAAACCGGTTCATGTTATGGCTGATGTCGTGTATCGGGAAAGGTTTGAATGAGGTATTGCACGGACTATCTTCCGAACAAAACAAGAGAAGGCGGGCAACGGAGGTGAACGTCGATGAGGATATGCCATAGATGGAATCAGGGAAGTTGTACGCAAGGCTCGGGATGAGGTCA
>QFDT01004643.1:0-12156 GCA_003315915.1 Macrolepiota dolichaula | reverse complement strand
TCGGCTCTCTGGAAGTCAATTCCTCCGGCCGTGTCCGACTACAACAATCATTATCTCTTTGGAATATTAGGCAGGGAGATGTGCTTTACATTCGTTTGCTTCCGTACTCTCGTTAACTCCTCTCCGATACAATCCACGATCTTCTGTTGCATGGGCGGATCAATTTCGTGGTCGAAGATTTGGAGCGTTGAGGATGAGTTGCCCATTTTTGGAATCGGCAGTGGGCTACGAAGGATATGGGGTTGAGTTAGAGGGCATTTATATAGTTGTGTGTGTGAGATAGATGATCCCTAATAGGACAGTGCTTGAGCGAAGGTGTATTGGAACGTCACGATACTCCAGGCCACGGACCACAGCTCTTGTCCGAGCTTCAGAAGTCACAATACCGATTCCCCAAAGTATCTCTCACCTCCGCGGTGACCACAGAGTTTGCCGGTGTTAGAGTACTTCTTCGTATATCGACATGCACCCTTTTGGTCAATCCCTGTGCTCGCATCCATTCTGTCTCAACTCTCTGTCAGCTGTTGAAAGGAGGAACATAGCTTAGCCTAACGAAGTGAATGAGCTTATTTTGGTACAAATAGAGCAGCTTTAATATGAATAGGGGGTCACGAAAGAAGGCGAGCTCAAGATCATGAGAGTGGAGTGGCGTCAAACATGGTTTGCGGTGAATATGGTTGGTGGAGGTAATAATTGTTTGAAGTCGGGGATATGGTGGTTTTTTGGCCCAATGGCGTGGTGTTTCTAGAAAAACGGACACATGTGAAGGGGTGAGTTCTGGAGGATTAGTAGCCGATGAGCTACCGAAACCGTCTGTTGGGCGAAAGGGAAAGCAGACGTGTCGCCTACCATGTCGTTGTTCGTTCAATTGTTTGCCTCACTGTCGTCGCTTTTTGGTGAAGGCTGAATGCCCTGTGTAACAGAGTACTCCAGTGTGGCAAACAAGTTGAAGTTTTCAGTCCGCCGCCGTTATGGTCACGTCACGCCGTCACGGCTGGATCAGATTTTCTACTGACATCGGCCGGCCAACCAATCCCCTAAGCCAACCCCGGCATTTTGGCCCCCAAAATTTCCAACAGACGAGGCAGACCTTGAGGCTACAGGCGGATGCTGGACATAAGAGCAACACGGGAGGCATCACGCCACAGCTTAACCTCCAGTTTGCAGTCGCTAGCCAAGAGAAACAGGAACCTCCTCCTCCTGTAGCAACCCCAGGCAACGGAGAACAATACGCATCGCACAAGAGCGACCACATATCAGCACCATCCAAACCAGTCCTCAGGAGGCTACGTATTGTCGAATACCTCCACTGGCGCAACTAAGCGCTGAAGGGATGCATCGGAGGTTCCAAAGCAGCCAACACATTCGACACTGAGGCCCTCACCCTCGCCCATGTGGATGACGTACTAGAACTACGACCAGCGCGAGAGGTAGTTCAAACAAAAGGCGTCGTCTAAGACTAGAATTCATGTCAGGCCAAAAGGATACCAGGATCGAGCACAGCTCAAAATGCTCACGGCCAAGGGAGGTTGTCACCTCCAGGCATCGTGAACGTTAGCATACACTTGGAGCCTACACTCCAGGTGCAATCGATCACGTGTTGATAAGCCCTTACTCGCCTACCGAGCTGAAGTCGAAAAGGACCAGCATCGCGAGACTCTCAACAGAGACCACAAAGGGCGAAGTACTGGATCTGACCGCTCATCCCAGTTACAGTCGGGACTTGGCCCAGTTCGGCAAATGGACTCAAAATTTACCACTCTCCGTCTGGTTACCTCCATTGTCAGCCACTGCCCCGCAGATCAACACCTCCTGTTTCACGATAACCACTCCGGTGCTGTCTTCACCCGACCACAATCCACACAAAAGCACCCTACCCCTTCCCGGAGCCAATCCAATGCATTTCCCTTCAATCAACAAGAGCTGGCCACTCGGACCGGGAAATGAAACATTCCATGTACAAAGTTTTACGATACGGACAGAAGGAGTGAATTGTTCTCTTGAAATGATTCTATGCGTCTACCGTGTGACGGATAATCACTATTCGTTGGGAATGTGTCGGAACATATAGAAGAACAACCCGTGGAGGTTGAATACCCCCTAGTTCGTGGGTTTTCATTATCGTAATAAGTTTGTGAAGAGTGAGGTACGGAATGGAAATCTGTTATGGAAGTTTACGAGTGTAAAATGAAGAACAGGACCGCATAGAATCGGAAGGATTGTATTGGACGTCGCATCTTGGCTATTTCAGTTAGTCCAGCCACCATGATGTGGATCACGTGATATGCATCTGGTCGGTAGCAATTTATGTATTGATAGACTTATAGAGGCCCTGATTCCTAAGATCTGGCATGATTGCTTTTGTCTCACGGAATGAAACACCGAGCTCCAAGATGGATCCAATTGGTCTTCAATGACTTTCCTCAATGTGGGAAGGTCAACGCCACATTCAAATTTTGGTAAGATTTTCCGTTCGCGAAGCTTGCGGGTCGGGCTTGGTGATTGAAGCACCACTAAAGCGAACATGGGCTAGGGTTCATGGGATCCAATTAGGGAGGGAAGAAAGGAAGTGCCACTTAAAGGGGATTCCAAGTGGACCTTTGTTCCCCACACTTCGATCATGGGGAACGCAGCCTCGACATTGGAAATGTGCAAGAGAGACATTGATGAGAATACCCTGGAGAATATCAAAAATAGTATGGACGACGGTAATATGCAGTCTCGATCCTCGGGAGAAGAGATAATCGTCAGTGAATCGTTTTCCTCTTAAAGGGGGTTTGGGTTGACTGATGCCCTCTGCAGCACGAGATCGCTGATCAACTTGAATACACTGCAGAAAAAAAGTTTGAAGAATATTGCCGTTACAAGTATACCGACCCACCACCTGGATCAATCAGCGGCAAGTCCAAGTTTGTGCACAGTCTTTGCAACATCAGCTCTCCGCTCGGCAACCAGGCCGACGAATACTTGAAAAAAGAGGTTTTCAGGTAGATTTCATCGTTATTTCGTTCACAGCGGTGTACTGATGAGCCGTTTTCGTTAGCCAAACAAAGGTGCCATCCTGGTTTGAGAGTAAGTCAGCCGTCTGTAGTGACCAATCCAACATATAAGGAACGTTACTTTAGGCCGATTAGCTACGCAACTGTCTCCTCTTTTCGAAAAGCTCGTGTTGGATAGTGAAGATCCAGAACCCGAGTCGAATGTCATCAGGCTAGACGAGGACAGTGGAGATGACGGCTATTGGCGCGTCGATGTAGTGGTTGTGTCTGTCACCGGCGCATTCGTGGACGATGGAATTCGAGCCGGCGTATCTTTGATACACTATATAGGCGTATGCACCATCTACGATGCTACCCATGAGACAAGCTTACGCTTTTGTCATTATAGGTTTTTTACAACAACGAGGCTGATGCCAGGCTGAAGCAAATTCGGGATACTATTAAGGGTGATGCATACAAAGTTTCCCCGCGCGGGACTGGTGAACCTGCCCCAACAAATGATGTGCAACTCTCGACCACGCTGGAGCCGGAAGGACTAAAGTCGTTTGAAAAGATATGCGGTTTCCCATATGGCTCGAATCCCCCGGATTCATGGCGTGCAGAAGGCGTCTCATCGGCATATCTCAAATCCAGCAAGCGATTGATTTACATTTCTGTCGCACCAATGGGATTTGACTATTTGAAGGCCCTTCTCCGACAAATAATCTTCGAGTGAGTTGTATCCATTTCATTTTATTCTTCTCAGAATAACCGTTCGTTTCCATTTCAGAGATTTACAGGTTCCAATTGCGGCTGTTGAGCGTATGTCCCGCTTGATTTCTCTCTCAAGTTGATGCACTTACAATGTTTTCAGAGGCAGCTGTCTTTGACTTGGGAGTTGATATTTGGCAGCCCCTTTCGCATGGATTTGAGAACAAATACTGGGAAACAGAGAAAATCGATCATGTTTATAATCCAAGCGACCCCACCGAGAATCCGATCTACCAAAAAGGTACCATAATGTGGTGGAACAAGGTTCAGCTTGCTGAAGGCTCAGCCATAATCGGCGTGTTGTACCTCTATATTGATGTGGTGCGTAATTCAAACATCTACCGACCCTTATTTCACACAATCCGCTAGATGATGTACGAAGTCGTGCCCTTGGAACAACGCGCTACGAGAAAGCTGTTCCAGGTTTTATGTGACAAGATTCGCGAGGAACTTCACGTATAACTCCATCCCAATTCTCATAATATCTTCCTTATTTTTTTTTTCCAGAAACCACCCGTGAAACCAGATGACCTCTTGACGCTAAAAGAAATTCTTCAGGAATATGCCAGGCTAAAATTCCAATCCATATTCGGCTTCGCGTACGCCGGCGACAAATCGTCCCCCCCTGCGCGCGCGCCCAAAGGAGCTGTCAGGGGCATACACGACGTTCTTCAGACAACAGAATATCCAGCTTCAGTAAGATTGGTGGAGGATTGGCTCAATGACCAAGTCTTACAGTTTGTTCCTTCGGTCACTCCCTCGTCGTTCGTGTGCTAATGAATGTGGGGTAGGAGGGATAGCCTTACGTTCCCTAGCTATGCTAACAGTATGTGGCGCTTCTTAAACCCAAACGGTTACCTCTCACCTTATCCAGATAAAATTTGGGAGAAGATTCGTGATGACGTAGTAGGATTCACGAAGACAAATCCCAGCAACGACTGGTCGATTTCAAACAGCACCGCAGTCTACCAACACCCCGATGGGAAGTTGAACCTCAAGCAGTACTCGTTGTACGTATATACGGTTGGAGAGGTTACTCTTGAAGGGTTAAAGGTTGTTCGTACATTCGTATGTTATTTGGGGGTGAGTCACTTTCAAACCACCTGGAGGACGAGACTGAGGCTGCCACAGGTCTTCTGTGGTACACTTGAGAAGAGTTAGTGATGTAGTCGTTTTCCATATATGCTACGGTATCATTGAAATGCTCACGTAAATAAATGTCCATCAAATTGGCAAGCCAAAGACGCCCAATCAGATCAATTTCATTATATTGTCCCAGAGAGTTCTCGATTTACGACAGATGGTACCACTAAACGACCAATATTGTAGCTAAGGTATGTGACTTCCCCTGAGCATCGCGTGCACACTGAGGGCGTGTTGACATTACATAGAAAAAGGAATGGTCGGGTTCATAACGTTGTTGACGATTACAGGCCAGAGCTACAGAAGGATACAAGTAGGTGCAACACCCACCTTGAACCAGAATGCTGTTTGCACTAAACGCAATATCAGAGTATTCTGTTATGCTTATTGGGTTCGTGTAGTGACCCCGCACCCGATTTCTCATGACCCCTCGCAGCGCCGACAGCCCCTTTCGGTGCCACCTCCTACGATTCACATTGTCGAAAACGAACAAACACTGTTTCGGTTATTCCTTGTGGGGATGCGAGTATACGAGCGTTGGCATTGGGTGGAAGGGCAGAAAGTTGTGTGTGTGCCTAGAATCCCTAGGACGGTGAGATCAAGGAGGGGCACGGTCGGGTCGCCCCCGCATGTACCTTTGACCACCTCTGCCGACGACGTGTGCAGTGAGTTGGTGGGTTTAAACGGTTCCACACAGGATAGATGTGGAACCTAGCGGGACTGCGCCTCCTTTTATGTGTTTCGATATCCCGACGAGATATCCGAACGCGGCAATTGCGGTTGCACTGCCAGACAGTGCCAGTCGCACCGTACCGCTCCTTCGACGACGTAGAGCCGGTACCGAAATTCCCGACGATCGATATGTTATTGAACTCAGCGAAGTTCAGCTGAGAATTCTCCTTGCTGAGGCTGAGGCTTGTCACTTACCTATTGAGTAATACAATGGACTCGGAGAGATCCGTCACGGTCATGCATTCATACTTGAGTATCTCCACTCTACCAAATCGTAGTCCTTGCTAAAACTTTTTCAAATATTCTGTAATCTCAGAGTGAGTCAAGAGGGTCTGTAAATGCCTTCATATATTCCTGTCTTGTTGTTCGGGCTGCTGACAAGAAGAAAGACTAACAGATTTCTGATGTGATAACAAGCGTACATCCCATTCAATTCATCAAGCTTCAAGTGTTCCGGTGCCCTGCCTTCTAGAGCCAATGTTCTATGATTCAGTCCGTCTTCAACGTTCCGCAATAGACCTATTGTTTCGTTAGGTCTTCCAGAAGCATCAAGTCGTGAAACATATAACTTACACCGATGTAGCAAACAAAAATTCGAGTGACCTTCACGCCATCAACCACCAGCTCCCCGACTGTGTACGCGTACTGTGAGTACTGCTTGATATTCGTCCCTCCGTTCGGATTTCGATAAACAGTGCTATTGCTAGTGATGTACCAGTCGCTGGAGGTACTGATTTTCGTGAACTCTGTCACATCGCCCATTATCTTCTCCCAGATTGCGTCTAGGTGTGGGTCAGGAACTGCCATTGAGATCCCAGAGGTGACATACTATTTGCAAATGTTGGGAACGTCAAACTGTCTTTCCTATCATCCTTGTGAATGGTCAAGGCCACCAAAAATAATAAAGACGACGTACTCGAATAACTCGCGGTTAATCCAATTCTCTACCTCTTGGGTACCAGCTGGGAAAGTTTGTGCCTGAAGAACTGCATCAAGGCCCCTGACAGCGCCCGCAGGACTGAGGTCGGGAGGGTTTGAGCCATTTCCACTGTATGAGAAGGAAAAGCTACATTGGAACTTAAGGGCCGTATATTGCATAAGTGATTCCCTGAGGGCCAGGGGATCGTTATTCCCAGGCGGCCTCTAGCAGAATATGTTTCAGGAAGAATGTGCAACCGGAACGAGGAGATGATACCTTGAGCTCCACGCCAATCTTTCCACACAAAACTCGCAAAAGCTGTTGCATAGCCCGCTGGTCCGCCGGGAGTTCCTCGTAAAACACCTTCACAGTTCATCAGAGATGATGCGACTTCAGAGAGGCAGTCGCTCACCGCCTGGACAAAAAGGTATATAACAGAAACCTCCGCTCCATTCGAATTTTTCTTATATTCTTGCCATGACATGACAATACTTTTCTGTCGGATCGGGTTGCAGGATGGATCACCCGAGCGGTATAGACGGTCGATGGAATTGGTTACCCAAGAGCCTTGACTCGACCCCAAGAGGAACCCCGAGCAGTCATTGGTCAAGTCATTGATGGCCCGCTCTGTAAGATGTGCGTGAGACCACATTAAAAGGATATCCAAGATAGCGTACGTTGGATAGAAGCAACGGGAATACCCAATCCACTAGAGACGGGTGATCTCAGTTTCCGGTGAAGTTGTGATGTAAATGAAGACTATACCCGAAAAGACCTTGTTCAAATATGGTGTTCATGTAGTCTCGACCGGGACTCCGTACAGGAATGCATATCAGCTGTGTATTGGACCTGAGATACGCGGACGATACACCTTGGGCAAGCCACGAGTCTGGCGGCGTCGAGTTGTACGTAAAACCAAACTTGCTCTGGAAAGTGGTCGTTGCGTTCCGTGTGATAGCGTCAGTGAGCTGTGCATCATTGGATGGCGCTAATCCACTTAATGGTAGACGTGCGGCTGAGGAATATGCGCCGAGTCGGATACTGTCTCTCAAGAGCCTACTATCAGATTGAACTTGATAGAAAACCTGGGGTATGGATATTGTCGGATGAGCTGAGTGCTTCTCCCAGATAGCTAAGCTTGTACTCACACAAGAGAAGCAGATTATCGAGAAACAGGCACGGAGGCCATCCGAAGTAAGGGCACCACCCACGTGTGTAATCAAGGCATCGAGCTGCCAGTCACCCTGATCTTCAACACCGTCGTATATGTTCTTTACCTGCACAGAACCCCATTGTGGATCATCACTTTCGAATGTGACAGCGCTAATAAGTTCGACCAGGGCAGCGGTGGCTTGCACTGTGAATATTTTCAAAGATGTTATTTGAACAGGACAAAGACCTGGCTTACACTCAACCCATATCGGGAGGCCTAGTGCACTGTGAAACTTATGTTAGATACAACTCCCAGCCTTCTCCCCGCTGCTAGCATACCTGAATGCTGCATTCGTCAAGTACGTGTGTATCTGGCCAATGAATGGGGTGCTGATACTGCAAAAATCAATAACGGATCTTTTTGTTCCGAGTGCGCCTGGTGGTGTTCCTGTGAAACGGTACCCAAATTGGACCCGGAACGCGAGCGTTGTCATTAACATCATGGCAGAATCTATCGTCTCCGGCGATCCTGACCCTCGGATTGTCTGGAAGTCGGTTTCGCCGTCGGTGATGTCCATGATGTCCGATCTAGCCGCCTACAATAATCAGTACCTCTCGCGAACCCGGTCGGGGGATGAATGTTTACAGGATTCTGGTCTTGTATCAACATTAGTTGTTTCCTGAGACGGCTCATGATCTCCTGTTGCACGCTGGGATCAATTTCGCTGTCATATACGTGGAGCGTTGAGGGTCTGTTTCCCATGATCAGGATTAGAAAATGGCTAGGAAGGATATGAGGTTGAGGGCATTTATATCGTTGAGTATGGCAGGCCTTCAATATAACCCAACTTGACGGAGGTTCAGTAAGGGTTACCTAGGAACGTAATAAGACCCCTGATTCTACGGTAAAGCGCATTTCCATGTCGATTTACCCCAGGCCCTGTGGCGCCGGCGAGGAAGAAGAAGCTCCAGCGGCTATAATACCCCTACGCAGAAAAGTACTTTATTTCCGCATTTTCAAATAAAATTCGACATCCATCCTTCAGTCTCTGCCCCATCTTCTACCATTCCTTTTGACACTGTGCTCACGTTGTCAATTGCTTGTAAAAGGAGCATAGCTTATTCGATCGAGGTAGACAAGTTGATCAAGGTGCGCGCGTATTCGGGTGGCTTGAATAATGATAGGAGGTATATGAGAAGGTGACATGAGAGCATACTTGTGGCATCAAATCGCACATCAGCTTACTCGGTTCGATGTCGTTGAGCTTATAGATCAGAATCTTGTGTTGCATATAGCAAGTGGGGAAGTCTGTGTACCGTAGGGGTGTAGTTCGGGACAATATCCATCATTTCTTGGTTTGGTGTTATTGTATATGTAGTTGTGTCACTGCTAAGGTTTGAGCTTAGCATAAATCGAATTCAGTGAGAAGTGCACTGAGCATGGCGGACCGTCAACAGACCGAAAGCAGAAAGTGGACTGAGGGTGACAAGATTTCCCAAGTCTGCGAAAAGCGAAAGGAGGCTTCTATTGGCCGCGAACGGATGATTCAACTTTGCAATGTCAATTTGAACCTGAACCTCCTGGAACCATCACAGTATTCTATTGAGCAAAGGTATGGCATTAAGTGATTGTATACATCTTGTGAAAGTGAGGATCACAAGTGAACACCAAAACGAGGGAAGTGAATTCTTGTGCTCGTGACTGTCAAGGGCGCGTCACCAGTTCACTCGACAATATCGACGCGCCTATCGACTTGCGAGATTATTTAATCGACATTAATCAAGCTTTAAAATACCACCCACCAACAACCCCAGGCGAGTGCATGGTGGGACGGACGGTGGACGAGTGGCGGGTGACCTGTCTGCGTTCCCCTTCGTCTCACAAACTTGGAGTCGGTAGCTCAATAGCTGCCGATCTTCCAAAACCCAACCTGCATGTACTCGTCTGACACGTTATCATTTAGAACTTATATCCTGGTATTGTACAGACTTACCCTACTCGTCACGAATGCGCAAGAATAGGTATTGCCCAACGCCAGAGAGCGAAACCAACACACCCAAAACAGCATGTTGGAGCTTTGGTATGCAGGTTTATGAAAGGGTGCGGTGCGATGTGGGAGTAACCACTCGGCTACACGTGGCTCACGAAATGTATCCCTCCTTTCTCTCCTACTGTCGTCGTACTCCAAGTTGTTCATACTGCCATCACCGTTGTTGTCATTGTTACTTTGAGGTATTCGTTCCTCAGCGGAGTTCAGCTGAACGTTCGCCTTGTTAAGGCTGTGCCTTGTCACTAACCCGGGTTGGTAATACAACGAAGGGGCGCCACCGTGCTCCGGTATCCCCACCACCAAATCAGAGTCCCTCACTACAATCTTTTCAGGCATCCTGGAACCATCATTGTGAGTCAATTCATTCTATGAGGACTATCAATTCCCTATTCCTGTCTTGTTGTTCGGGCTGTTGATAAGAAAGACTAACATTTTTCTTATGTGATAACAAGCGTACGTCCCCTCAACTCATCAAATTTCAAATGTTCCAATGTCCCGTCTCATAGTGCCAGTGTTCCATATTTCAGTCTGTCCTCAACGTCCCGCAATAGACCTTTTGCATCGTTAGGACTTACGGAAGCCTCGAGTTATAAAATGTATGGCTTACACCGATGTAACAAACAAAAACTCGAGTGACCTTTACGCCATCAACTACCAGCTCCCCGACCGTGTACACGTATTGTGAGTATTGCTTGATGTTCGTCCCTCCACTGGGGTGCCGATAAACTGTACTATTACTGGCCGTGTACCAGTCGCTGGATGTACTGATTTTCGTGAACTCTATCACATCACTTCTTATCTTCTCCCAGATCGCATCTAGGCGCCGGTCAGAAACCGCCATCAAAACAAGAGAGGTAATATACTATTCGCAAAAGATGGGAATGTCCTACTGTCCTTCCTTTTTTTCCTGTGAGCGATCGAATTTACGAAAAGGGCAGTGAGGATGACACACTCGAATAACTCGCGGTTGATCCAGTCTTCCACCTCCTGGGTACCGGTTGGGTAAGTTTGTGCGTGGAGGACCGCTTCAAGACCTCTGACTGCGCCTGCAGGACTCCGGTCGGGAGGATTAGAGTCTTTTCCGCTGTAAGAGAAAGAAAAGGTAGATTGAAATTTGGCGGTTGTATATTCCAAAAGTGATGCCCTGAGGGACAAGGGATCGCTATTCCCAAGCGGCTTCTGATAGAACACGTTTCAAGAAAACCATGCAGCCAGAATGAGGAGATGATACCTGGAGCTCCACGCAGATCTTCTCACACAAAATCCGCATAAGTTGCTGCATAGCCCTCTGGTCTGCTGGGAGTTCCTCATAGAGCACCTGAGAAGTTCATCAACGGACTTTACAGGATAGAAAGGATGTCAGCTCACTGCCTGGACGAAAATGTATATGACAGAAACCTCAGCTCCCTTCGAATCTGTCCTATATTGTTGCCATGACGTGACAATACTCTTCTGGCGGATCGGGTTGCAGGATGGATCACTCGAGCGGTACAAACGGTCGATGGTGTTGGTTACCCAGAAACTCTGGCTCGACCCCGCGAGAAACTTCGAGCAGTCGTCGGTCAAGTCATTGATGGCCTGATCTGTGAGGGTAGTGTAATGTCTACGTTCAAGGAGTATCCAATTCAACATACTTTTGATGGATGCAATAGGTACACCCAATCCGCTAGAATCAGCGTGGTATCAGGGTTTGGGCGAAGTCGCAGCATATAATATGTAGAACATACCCAAAGAGTCCTTGTTCAAAGGCAATGTTCATGTATTCCCGACCAGGGCTTCGTACGGGAATGTACATCAACTGCGTATTAGACCTGAGATACGCGGATGATACACCTTGAGCAAACCACGAATCCGGCGGCGTAGAATTGTATGCAAAGCCAAACTTGCTCTGAAAAGTCGCCATTGCGTTTCGAGTGAGGATATCGGAAAGCTGTGCATCATTGGAGGGTGCCGATCCACCAGACAATAAGTAGGCAGCGGATGAAAAGGCATCCTGACGGCTGCTGTCTCTCATGGGCCTGCTGTCCGATTGGACTTGATAGAAAACCTGTGGTATGAATGTTGTTGGGTGAGCTGAATTCCTCCCCCAGACAGCTGAGCGTGTGTACGTACACCTGAGAAGCAGATTATCGAGAAACAGGCACGGAGACCATCCGAAGTAAGGGCACCACCCACATGTGATATCACCACATCGAGTTTCCAGTCACCTTCATCCCCAACACCGTCGTAAATTTTTCTCAGCTGCACCGAACCCCACTGTGGATCATTGCTTTCCAGTGTGATTGCGCTAATGATTTCAATCAGGTCGGGAGTGGCTTGCACTGTTGATATTTTCCAGTAGATTTTGAAGCGTGATAGAGACTAGACTTACATTCAACCCACATCGGGAGGCCCAGTGCACTGTGAAACT
>QFDT01004625.1:0-16299 GCA_003315915.1 Macrolepiota dolichaula | reverse complement strand
GCCTCCCTAATCTTCTTCGCAGTTCCCCCAGATCCTAACAGCCGCACTCCAGCCTCGGAGAGACCCTTCGCAAGATCCAAGAGGTTGGTTTTGTCGTACACAGACAAGAGCGCTATGTCCGTGGATCAGACTTCATTTTTCTATCATTCATACTATCCCACATACCGATGTGTTGTTGGGACATGGAAGTTTACTTGTGAAAGAGAATTTTCAATGAAATCGATGTTCTGCCAAGTTTAGAAGATCAAAGAGATCTAATCTGGCTGCATGTAGTCATGTGACAACTTGCGCGGAACACGCATTGAGTGTAAAACATACCATTCAACCTTCCGGGTGATGGATTCCTCGGGCACTTTGCGTAAGTCCGTCGGAACAGACTTTTACTTCAGGTGACCATGTGAAGGGCCAATTCGCCTGGCGTGGGGCTAGGGCGACGCCACCTCCTTCATCTGCGTTAATGTCATCCTCATCCTTCAACGCAAGTAATCTGAGATTGGGCACTGAGATCATATTTAAAACAGAATGAATTTTAAGGGATATTAAACGTGTCAAATCTGTAAATTAGGTATGTTGTGGCTTCGCCGATGAGTTCAAGCCTGACAACACAAATTGGAGTGTACGTAGTCGCTAATTCTGCACCAAAGCAATAGTCTCAACGTCGCTACTGTCTATCTAAATCTCTATATGATTTGGTGTATGGGGGGAGTAGCCGAGGGGGAAGGACTAAGGCTAAGCCCCACAAAGTGTAGTGAGGCTGGGGCAAACATTAATTCAAAGGCATACCCAGCGGATATCGTATCCAGTAGACACGACACGTGGATTCGGGGGATACAATTAGAATTCATTGACTCGGACGTGTTGTCATGATTCTCTATGTGGTTTTGCGGGAAGAAAAAGCACTTACGATCCCTAGGTTTATGAAACCTAAGATAAACGCGGCGATCACCCCGGCCTGTGATCTGTGATCACCCTTGATTCTTGAGAATTTGAAAGCCTAGTTTCTAACAGAGGGGGTCAGTAGCTGGAAAAATACCTGCTTAGTAGAATGTTTTAGACGCTTCTGTCAGGCTTGTTACATTGGTATCAATCATCGAACAGATAGATTCAAGACATCTAAATTTAGTTACATCATGTTCAGTTCATGCTCTCACGTATTTATGTGTTCTCGTTCCCAGTGATCGCACTAGTTGTCCCCAGCTACTATCATCACCCAATACCTCCTAATCAAGCCCTCAACGGTAACAATATCTGAATAATGGGATTATTCCTGAGCACTCGAAGAACAATTACTGAGGAAGATCTCGGCGACTTACATGGGAAAGTTGTCGTTGTAACGGGCGGCAAGTGAGTTGACGCTCGGTCGAATGGTACTCGAAATTGAGCCTTCAAGCAGTTCTGGCATCGGCTTACCAACGATACAGTTCTTAGCTCGCAAGGGTGCTAAAGTAAAGCTTTCCACCAATCGTACTGGACCCGAATACCAATCCATCCTGTTGATAGGTCTACATGGCTTCAAGAAGTGAAGAGCGATCAAAGGAAGCTATAGCGCGTCTGGAAGACGCAGGCCTTGGTGATGGTTCGGTACATTGGCTAAAGCTTGATCTCGGTGACCCAAGATACGCAAAGAGTGCCGCACAGGACCTGTTAGAGAAAGAGAGTCGCTTGGACATACTGGGTAGGCCACTTCAAACGGAGAGTTCGTAGGTCTTGACTAACGAGTCGGTCAGTCAACAATGCTGCGAAGTGTGTTCGATTTCGCTCATCCCAGGGACCACTTTCTGACATTGACTAGAGCGATAGGGCCTTTCATTATTGGAAGGGACGGTATCCAAGAGCACATGGTCACAAAGTTCGTCTCTGCCCAGGAAGATGTTGACTTGGTATGGTATTAATATTGTAGCAGCTATCTGTCGCATTTCATCTTCACAGAGAATCTCCTTCCGCTGATGGTCAGGACATCGGAGGAAGAAGGCTCAGATGTTCGTATCATTAATGTGAGTTTCTCGAATTGCATCTTATACCGGCGGTAATCATCCGTACTCGGCTCTAGTTAACCTCAACGGCACACGAAGGAGTTGCACCAACCACGTACCTTGGAAAGGACAGTTGGAACCGTAACTACGGAGATACACAGGTTGGAAGAGTGAGATGTTACGGTCAGTCCTCGCGTTTTTGAACCCACAAGTACTCACGCCTTGCTCTTAGCACTGTCTAAGGTGGCCAACATTCTCCATGTCAAAAACCTCCAACAGCGTCTTGACGCAAAGGAAGTTGACATTATCTGTATTGCTGTCGATCCAGGAGCAGTGGGAACGGAAAATGTTACTCGATGGCTGGAAGGCATGACGTACCTGTTTTGGGTTATCGTGTGGATCTTCACCAAGGTAGCGTTCTCCCCTCCAAAAAAGGGGGCGATGAATTCTGTATATGCTGCTGCGTCTCCGGAAGTGAAAGCTAGTGCGGAGGCATTCAAGGGTGCGCATCTTCTCCCTGTTGGTAAAATCACGAAACCATCGAAGTATGCGATGGATGAGAGGCTGGCGAAGGAGTTGTATGATACAACGCTGGACGTTATCAGAGAGATTGGTTTGTAAATCGTCGGTTGGAATAAATATAACATAAGCCTTTTGATGTATGCCTACGCATTGGGTCAATGTACACACCTAGTTCACTAAAGGTCGAGTTTATGGATTCATGCCAAGGAGGAGGATCATACGACGGTGTCAGTAGGCACCGGTTTTTTAAAAAAATTCCGTTTTATTTGCCAATACGTCCGTCCTATGGCCCCGCTGGTTTCTCCGTGTTTCTATTTCGGTAATATTGGCATAAGAAGTGTAAGCACAATGTAGTAAAATTCCAGCACTTACTTATGTATCGAGTGATCGAAACATAATTGAAAGGGGAAATCGTGCTCATGGCTCAACCAAATGGGACAGTAAAACCCTGGCAGATCCCGGCGAGGCCACAAACGCTCGACCACAACCACTCTATCCTCCTCCCCTCCACCATTCAACACAAAACCAGCCATGTTTGAATACGTCTCAGGTGAGCCCTGCACTCAGGTAATAAGGTCCAATGATACCGGTCAGTCCCCTGAGTCGACCAGGGCTAGTAAGTGCGACAGGATTTGGTAGGGAATTCGCGGAAATGATTAAAGAAGTACAGGACAGGGCGCGATCAATGGACGGAGGGGCATGGTATTGTGTGGCCTGTTCCCTCATGGCAGTTTTGAACACCAGACTCAGTGATAGTACACCGACTATCATATTGAGACAACTGAGCGCCATGAGGTATGCACAGTGCCCCGGCCAATTCATACTTTTGGTGGAGGTGTTGTAGACCCGGACAAGATGTTCCAGGATCTGTATATCCTTCTGCTTCAGTGAGTCGCTAGGGTGATCTACTGTCTTCCATTGATGTGAGGATGTTCAACGATTGTATGGACGGAAATCGTGGTCCATTATTTCTCTTTCCGCGCCATAAGAATGTGCCGCATGGGCGCGAGTCGTATATCTGATAGAATCATACGAAGACATGTCAGAATAGATATCGTTTTTGAAAAGGTGATCTCTCTTATAATATTGCTTTGATTCTCTGAAGCATTCTGGAAGCACTATATCGAATGTCAAAATTAATATCGGGCAAGGTATCAGGCTAGGCCCTGTTTTCCATATATACCGACTTGGACAGGCGTTTCTGTCGCTGGGCCACTTATGAGAATATATTAACTTTGAAATACGATGATGTGAGTCTCAACCCAGAACAGAGAGTATTGGTGCGAGAACAAGGAACTTCCTGATACCTATATTCAATATGATGATTTCATTTACACATTATTATGTATATGTGACGCGCTGGTGCGTCCGTCGTAGCACTCGTATACGTGGTGGGTGTAAAATAACCCTAACCTTACGAGCTCGTGAAAAGTCGGGGACATGTTCCCACGGTATTGGAAGAAGGAGGGACCCGAAGTTGACCAGCTCAATAGCTTCTCCCTTTTCTCTCTTCCAAAAAAATCTCCTCCGGTATGGCCTCCGTCTCAAGGATTGCAACAAGCACACTCCGAGCGGCCAGTAAGCTCCGTTTTAAGCGTTCGCTGCACAAATTCTGACCAACTTTCGCGCCTTTCTAGTCCGCCCTCGCGCTGTCACGACCGCAATCCATGCGTATGTTCTTGGTTATCAAAGAACCGAAGCAGGCTAAACAACTCCAATTCTGTTGATTACATTAGTCGCGGACTTGCCACCCCGCCTCCCCAACGTGCGGATGAAATTGTCGAGAAACTCCCCTCCAAGCCTGGTATCATCACCAAGACTGGTACTGCCCTCCTCGGAACTGGTCTTGCCGCTGCAGCCATCTCGAATGAGCTTTACGTCGTGAACGAGGAAACAATCCTGCTTATTGGCTCCATCATTGTCTTTACCTACATTGGCAAGGTATGTTATTACCGACATGGCGAAGCAGGGGGGTCTTATACCGTGATGGTTTATAGGTTGCGCGTGAACCGTATAGCCAATGGGCGCAGGGCCACATTGAGCGCATCAAGAAAATTCTTGACGGTGCTCGTGCTGAGCACACACAAGCCGTTCAGGAGCGCATTGATTCCGTTGGTCAAATGAAGGATGTTGTTTCTGTTACCAAGGCTCTCTTCGACGTCTCCAAGGTGTGTTACATTGTTCGTACATATGTTAGGATTGTGCTTACACTGGTATCAGGAAACTGCCCAGCTGGAGTCGGAGACCTTCGTCCAGAAACAAAAGGTGGCCGTTGCCTCCGAGCTGAAGTCGGTTCTCGACAGCTGGGTCCGATACGAGCAACAGCTCAAGGAGAGCGAACAGGCTGAGCTCACCAAGTCCGTCATCGACAAGGTCCTTGCCAACATCCGGGAGCCCAAGACCCAACAGGACATCCTTGCCAGTGCCGTTGCTGAAGTTGAGCGTGAGTTATTCTTATGTCTGGCCTATTTCAATTGGTTGATGATCTTTCTCTAGAACTCGTTAAGACCAAGGCTATCTAAACGTAGAGACGCATTGTGTCGTTGGCATACTATTAAATAGATTATATCCGATATTCATTTTGCAATGTGGAGTAATGCTTTCATTCACTACCTTTCTACATCTTCAAGGATTTTTATCACTAGATGTAAGCCTAGTATGGTAAATGGTGTGGTCTTTTCACCCTGCACGAAACCCCAGGTTTGTCCTCGCTTTGGCAAGTGGTAGTGTCAATCGTCGTTCATTTTCCTTCGCATGCAGAATGTAATAAGTACATGATGTTTCTCCGAGCTATTCGAATGCATCTGCCCACTCTCTTTAGGAGCAACCCATACTAACACCGTCATAGGGACCACCATGGTCGTTAGTATCACCAGAAAAGATGTTAGGAACATAGCCAATGCTACATTTAGCATCCTCGCTATCCTGACCTGGGCAGGAAACCCAAGAGAGATCATTCAAAATATGAATCTCGCCTAGAACATGGGCAAAGCCAAGGAAACGTCCGGGGACAATGGGAACAACATCGTCCCTATCAGATGCAAAAATTTAATCAGCCGACAGCTTCGACAAGCTCGTAGAAATGAAGACCAACTGGTTGACAATGCGAGCCACGACATTAGGGAAGTGAGAATTGACGTAATCAACGAATTCTTGGTTTCCGACACGCGGTGATCCGTATGTAACGAGCTTGAAAGTGGTTGTCGAGGGAAGACTGATTTTGAGGTGGACAATGGAGATCGTGGCAATGGCACCACCTAAGCCCTTGGTCAGCCCAATCGCAATTGCCTCACTATGGAAAAACCCACCAAAGGAATGACCAACAACCGTAACATGGGTCGCGCCGTATTTTGACATGGTGGACTTCACAGCAGCAAGAACAGGTGCTGCAGATCTGGAAGTAGGCCTTGCGTTTTAGCCTAAGACTCAGGGAGAAGCAGCTACAGTGATACGAACGCGGCCTGAGCATCACCGAAGCCATTGTGGGTCTGGATGTTACTGCTGAAGCCAGGGAAGAGCTCGGTGCGGAGAGGAGTGAGGAAGAAGTTGGCATCAGTGACAACGGGCCAGCTAGAGTGGCCGTTAGCGTATGTATCGCTCAAATGGATATCTTATGGTCGCATACATTTTATCGACGTCGGTTCCTTGGAAGCCGACAACGACACTGGCCAGTGTCGAGTCGTACCCAACGTACCAGTACTGCACTTTACCACCATCACCCCCAGCAGCAGAAGGCTTGAAGGCGGAATTAGCGCTGCACTTTGCTGTGAAGGTATTATCAACCACAGTGTTGTGTTACAGTATATGCAGCATAACCTTACCACCACAGTTCCATGCCAAGACAGAGGAGGGAGCGCAGGCAGCAGTGGCAGCATAGTAAGTATATGGCTTGTACGATGCCTTCTGGGCGGCCGTCAAAGTCACCGTCGTGCGTTTCTCCAACGTGGTCAGGTTAAGTGTTTCTGATTCGTCAACAGAGATATCTTGCACTGGTGCAGCGTTCACAGTCACCACAACCAGGATGAAAGTCAACAAGAGCGTAGCTAGACGTGAGGCGAACATCTTCATAGGTCGTGACAGTAAGCCAGTAAGCCCAGGGGGGTTGAGGAGGACAAAGCAAGTTTAGAAGCCCGATATAAAACTCGGACAACTACAAGGCGAAGGTTATTATATGAATCGTTATCCCTGATTTCCTTGGCCCGCTGGTGCGGATCTACAGTCGAGTATTGGGACCATATGAGCAACCATATTAGGTGAGAAGGAACATCGACGGCCATTTTTGTTGAAAAGAATTAGCCAAGAACGTTGGAGGGTTCTGTTAATGTGAAGGATTCCGGCCAGGATTTGCCAAGCAGCATTCTGCAGTATCACCTTGGGACCACATGTGCTGTAAGGTGACCACGCGTGTCGGTCCCGGTCATGAAGAGTTTGGGCGAAGATGATCGGCCGCGTTTGTTGTCGTGTGAATCTCCGCTATAACGGATGCGACTTCGCCTTTACTGTAATGCACAACACTTTTAGAGGACTCGCTTTACCTCACTCTGCTTCTTGGTCCATATCTCATGTGGTTCTTGACGCATGCGTTGCCAAGCATTCTCACAAGGACATACACCCACCCCCAAAGGAACTAGCCCCACATCCAACTTGATTGTTCCAAAATCCAGATAAGATGAACATTTGGTCAGTTTCTTACACGTGCGCTAACAACTAACTTGCATAACTCATGAAAGGTTTCTGCGCTACAATTGAATAACTCAACAGCCCATGTGGACACCATCGTAAGGTCCGCTATGGTCGCCGGATGATCCATCAAAGATATTGGGGACATCACCGACGGTACAGAGACTGTCAGTGTTATCTTGGCCTATTCGATGTCAACGCTAGAACTTCTGGCATAATCAGTGATATGATCGTACCCGGACAAGCAAGCCACGCCCCAGAATCCTGAATATGAACCTCTCCAGATGGATGATGGTAGCCCAAGAAGCGACCTTTCAATTATCAATCAATGCACAACAAAAGACTTCATGAGACATACCTGGTACGATAGGAATTGCATCTTCCCTGGACACAGTTGATTGACTCAGCATCTCTAGATAATGAGCGAAACACTCACCTGTTATTGATGTGTGTCAAGGAGATATGAGCGTCTACATAGTCAGCGAACTCTTGGTTACCAACCTGCATGGGCAACAGACTGTCAGTTGAGGAATAGACAATAGCTGAATAATGAACGCACTCTTGGCATTCCGTATGTAATCGTCTTGAAGGTAACACCACTAATGTGAAGCGGGAGGTAAATACCATCAAGGAGGGCAATGGCAGCACCTGCAGAAGTTTTTACACGCATCAGGTTGGATATTGAGGTAGAAGTTTACGGGGATACGCACCAAGCGAGTGTCCTACTACGGTCACCTTTGTCGCACCGTGTGCAGAGATCGCGGACTTGACCGCAGCCAGTACTTGGGTTGCAGTCCTGATTATCGGACCCATGAGTCGCTGGTCACAGTCTAGAACTCCGGTAATACACACTTGGCCTGTTCATCACGGAAGCCATCGTGAACACCGACCGATGAGTCAATGCCCGGGAAAAGTGTCGAGTCGAGCGAACCCCTAACAATCTCTGCATCGGTCGCGAGAGCCTCACTAAACGAGTGTTAAAGTATATTCGTTTACGTCATTCAGTGATGACT
Source organism: Macrolepiota dolichaula (assembly GCA_003315915.1). Lineage (NCBI taxonomy): Eukaryota > Fungi > Basidiomycota > Agaricomycetes > Agaricales > Agaricaceae > Macrolepiota > Macrolepiota dolichaula. The sequence continues at coordinate 8,111 of QFDT01004625.1, read as the reverse complement.
TACATTTGAGAGGTATCAGTTCCCTGGTGGGCGACTACGACACTGGCCTGGGATGGGGAGTAGCCAACGTACCCTATAATTAAAGGTCAAAGGTTTCCGCAGTACCAGACTGCAGGGTACCTACAGAATTGAACAGAAGCACCATCTCCTCCAGAAGCAACGGGAATAAAGTCAGAGTTGGCATTGCAATTGGCTGAGTGATTAATCGTCAGATAAGGCTAATACGAGATAGTCGGGCCAAGACCCACTTCCACACGCCCAGGTATTCGTGACTGAGGGGTTACAGTACGCCGTAGCAGCGAACCACGAGAACGGCTTGAACGCGGCGACTTGAGAGGACGTCAAAGTTGTAATAGACTGTCTTTTCTCGATCGTAGGAACAGCCTGAACGCCAAGAGTAGCGAGTGTAGCCAAGAAAACAGTCACGAAGTCAAGCTTGGCCATGATCATAAAAACCTGCGAGGAAAGTCAGGATGGGGATTTCCTTGGCTTTTTAGGAATTATATAGCTCACATGTTAGTTGTCTTTTTGTCGGGATATCCACCCCGTTGCATTAACCGAGGGAAAACGAAGTCCCTATTCCATACAAGCAACATGTGGGCGAATTGAGTGGGAGTGGATGGAAGTCATCTTCTAAGATAAAAATAGAAACAAGATGGGGGGCTTGCCTCCGTTCATCGACGGCTTTTTTTGAATTTCTGGGAGATATGGGATGGAAATCTTCGTCTCTGTTGAGTCGGTCCATTGGACGGATTACTATAGCATGCCTCTTTCTCCCCGTAAGAGCACTGTTCCCACTCGGCGATACATCTACTTCCCACCTGAGACGAAGAGAAGAGCAGTGTGAATATTGAATCGGCACATGCTTGGAATAATCAATCCCGGTGAATTGAGACGTGACGCAACCCTTCTGTTCGAGCACCTGCAGGACAGATGATTGTTATCTAGAGGCATAATGTACCCATGGTGGGGATGGTTGTGATATTGTCCACGAATGCCGCAAAAGTGACCAACGTGGATATTCGGCACGAGGTATCTGGGTTGCATGGAAACGCAGGGCCTCGTGCGCAAAGTTGATACCGATTGTTAGTGGATGTGTCATAAGCGTCATGTAAACATCATCCAAAGACCCAAGGTGATCGTCCTGGACCATAGTTTATTGTGGATTTTCAAGGCACCAGAACCAATAGGTCGACTAATGTGGACTCACAAGCCGCACATCGATTGTTGCAGCTGACATGGATCTACCTGGTGGGTCAACACAAGATCATGAGTTGACTCAGGCCATATGGAAAGACCCTCGCAGGGTGTAAAGAAAAGGAAGTGATGCAGGTGGGGGGAGGAGTAAGCCGACTTTTGACACGTTGGGTCAAGCTCAGGACCCATCCATCCGGGGGAATAAGTAGCCTCGCCAACCTGACGCTGGTTGACGTAGGGTGTGGTAGCACACCCGTGCTTTGGGAGCTAACGTGTTGACGCTCAAAATGGTACGGTGGTCTTTGGTAGCATTCCTATAAACGTTCCTCAGCACCTCACGACTGCTCCACTGCTGACTCACCCCACCAAGATCCTCCATAAGTCTTCATGAAGCTTCCTTCATCGATGATCTGATTGCCGGAACAAATGGGGGGCGACTAAACACTCAGTGACTGATCTCGGACCATAGGGGATAAATCAAGTGATCCGGGTATTGATGAAATTCCCATCTGGATGTTGAGCGCTGGTCACTGGCATATGATTTAGCTGATGCTTGCTGACAATTGTGAGCTTCAACGAGGGAAAAAATAGACCATCTCAATGAGTCACCACAATTACAGTCGTGTGCCAACATTATCCTGAGTCTCTTTCGTCAGCGAGCAATGCCACCAACGACGACCTGTTAAAGATTAGTGAATATTTGGTTGCGGAGTTCTTGGGGGGATTTTGTTTGGTGGGTAGACTGCGAAATATGACTCTTCTTGTTTGCATCGGTCTACGGGTGAGCAGGTCAGGCGACATCGACAGTGGTGGACTTTCTGAGGACCATTGGGCGGTGATGATGTGCGTGTATGATGACAGGCCATAATATGGGTTGTTGCCCCCAGGAGATCCGGCGGATCACTTCTATGGGCGACCTAAAACGAATGCGTTCTGAAGTTGGTATTACCAACATTTCGGATCGGTTGGCCTTGTTAGAGACCCGCAGTATACCGCAAAACAAGAATAACATTCAAACAGGAAGCTACAGTGAGTGTGTAAGGTAGACCGGACAATTCGTTTAGCCACCATAGGACGCAATGACCGTGGATGAATTGATGTATGGGGCACAGACATTCGGGTCATGTACCTTCGATGGATCCTCCGTGAGATAGCCGAGCCTAACGCCTTCCATGTAAGACCTGTGAAGGGAGGTCGGGAACCGCTGCACGTCAGAACCAGAATCAGAAGGATTATGGGGCCCCAAACATACCACTGCCTTGCCATGTCACCCGCGGCCTTGGACTTCTCAATCTTGAAGTTCCAGAACTAGGTAGGAGAAAGAAAGCTCAATACCTCAGCAACCAGAGAAACAGAAGTTCAACTTACAAGCCACCCAGCACCTTGGCTGTAGGCAAGCTTCTGAGCGTCGGCCCATTTGAACAAGAAATCGTCAGTTGCCTGGAATTGTGTTGGAAGCGCCCATTCTAGTTGAATATTCCAATTTGAGTACAGACGCCAGAGGGGGCAGGAATAAAACGATCTACCTCCAAAGTACAGCGGGGAATTCCCGAGCGCGGCGTCATCCTGGACTCGATTGAGGTCTTCACGAGAAAAAATATGTTAGTGAGGAGTTCCGTGTTTGACGCTAAACTCGACATACTGCAAATACTTGTCAAGTAGGCTTCTGGGTTGGGATCAGCGACACCCTAGGAACGTGGGCTCAGAATTGTGTTACTTCTTCAAAATTGAAAAACTTTACACCAAACCTAAAATCCAAAAATGAGAATGTGACAAAGAGATTTGACGTGAACTTACGAATAATAGAGATGATTGTCGTAAATCTGTGGCCCAATTGCGGCATCAGCTGGATTGCTGGGGTTATTGTGCTGCCAGTTGATGTCCATGAAACTGGTAGCGCAATGGTCAATTGAGATTTGGACTAATTCAGTAAATGCGCTCACTTCGTGAAAAGGGGCTCTGCATGGGAATCGGGCTTGCGAGAAAAGCCAAGAATAGAGGAAAGACTAAGTTCGGTAGCGATCCCGAGGATGATGGGAATAGAATCCTGCAGTACAGATACAACTTCGGAATCGAAAATTCCCAGACCATTAACCGCATTGAAGGAAACCGTGATATTCGTTGAGGATGGGAGGAGGTTATATTTGGTCTCAAGACCGGGGACACTTACGCCGAGCGCTAGCTCGACAGCGCGAAGGACTTGGACAAAGTGCTTCTGGACTTTTTTTTTTTTCATTCAGTACGTCGAAACTTTAAAAAGTACAACGGCCCGGACTCACAGTCTCCGTAACCCGGCGTTTGACTTGCGTCCATGATCGGCTCATTGACGGCTTCGATTGCAGTAACGGAATCGAAATTCGGGTCGAGGTGCGTGAGAGTTGTCATAACAGCTGTCCAGATTAGTGCGCGGTGGTAGTTGTGAGGGGTCTATGCCAATGTCAGCCTGACTCAATTCCAGCTGCTATGGTAAAACGCACATAGAACTCCACGTCGGTGGTGCACCTCCCGGTGAACATTTGTTGCGGGTCCTGAACACCAGGAAGGGCGTGGTGATCGAGGACAGCGACAATGCCTGCATCCTTGAGTTGTTGAAGACCCCGGCGCTTTAAAAATAACTCAGTTGACTGGCCCTGACGGAATTCTCGAATACGCACTAGTTGCTTGATCCCACCGCGGGGGTAAAACTCAGTAGAACGGTCAACCAAGGCCTCGACAATCCAATACCCAAGCTTGTAGTCATTAGTTTTAGATTCTCTACCGGAAATTTATGCATAAACCTACGGGAACCCTGACAGTGTTTATTCCAAGACGGACCAACTCGTCCACGTCCGATTGGTTGAACCACGTGTTCCTGGAGGTCAGGGTTTTTTAGGCAGCGTCCACTTATTAAGTCGGTATTACGAACCAGTGGACATCGAATTTGGCATCGACCGTATCAGGAAAGGCCTTTGCAAACGCACTGGGAGACGGTTATTTGAAACTATTCCAACGACGAGAGAGTGAAAAGATAGAGCGCACAACTCAGAGGCGATGCATTTCGAGCAGTCACTGCACTGTTGTCCACCCATATCAAGCCATTCTGGTGACGCGATGTTCAAAAAGCGCATATATTGATGCAAACGACTTTGAGCTTACCTTGGGGGAGCATCCACGGTTCAACGAGGAGCCTGTGAACGCGTCAATGGAAGAAGAATACTTTTCGGAAGCTGAGTTTACCATGAGCCAAGGTTAACGCCATAAATTTTGGGGGGAAAGGCAGCCTTTACGACGAAGGAAGCCAGAGCGGTGAACGCGACTGATAAATAAAAGAGAGTGGAAGGCATGATTTGACCAGATCCAACAATGAATCTCGTCCAGCACACCAGCGAGTTTTAAAGGAGCGGAATATTGGATATGCCAGGCAGAAGAGAAACACAAAAAATACACTCTAACGCCCAAGGGCTTGAGTGAACGCGTGATTGGGCGTGTCACATTGGGCTAAGCCAAATTAAAATAGGCTTCTGAAGTTCGGGAGCACGCTGAACAAGGCGGAACGTGGCTATCAGCAGACCACAGACAATGCTGGTGGGACGACTAGGTACTGAGAACAAGGCTCCGAAGTAGGTCCCGCCATAGGTTTGCCATAAGTTTGTCACGCGAATATGGGAACGATTCGGGCTGAATGTTTAAGGTTTGGACATTGCTCGGCTTCTGAACCTTGAGCTCCGAGGCAAGCATGAGAGCCGGGCATAAGGTACTGGCGGGTGCCTTGCATTGTGGAAGTGTTGAAGGAGTTCAACTAGGAGAATTCACAAGTCCTCAATTGATATTTGATCGCATGCCACATGCATCGTAACCAACAAAAGTAGGTACACTGCCACATTACCATTGCGCCCTGCCGCCAATCATCATTCTCTTGTAAATCAAGTCACTACACATCTTCTCTGTTCCTAGGCTGACTTTTGATTTTTATCTCTATGTCGCCTTCAATCTCAAACGAATGTGATTTCTTCTTGCATCCTCGGGACTGGACTCGAGACCTGGGCTCGCTTCATCTTTCAATGACACCGACATAAGTCTCTCGCGGTTGATGACGACCATCAACGACAACAATGGACTCAGCCAGTCTGTCTCGATAGAGATCTGTCCAACTGCTCTTTGTATCAACTACATAAGACCTTGTCATGGTTCTCAGATACATTATTACCGCTTCTTCTCTCTACCAGAGGCTTACTCTTCCTCTTGCCACAGACTGGCTCTGCGTGCTTCCTGGCATTTATTCGTTCTTGAACTGGCTATTTTATTTTCTTGTTTACTTTAATCATCCTCTAAACATTTTTGTTTATTCTCGTGAAAGCTTGTTATCCAGATGGTCCACGCACTCCTTCAAATAGCCACCCTTCTCCTTGGAGCCAATCTAGTTCTTGCAGCACCGATTGCTCTTGAACCCAGACAGGGAACATTTTCAACGCTCTCTACAGCCGATGTCGACAAGTTCAAGCCTCTAACATTCTTTGCGAGCTCGGCATACTGCCCTGCTGACAAGACAAAAGATTGGTCCTGCGGAGGTGCGAGAATCCCCCAGCATATCACGGCACAGATCTCACTAGTGCACTCCCATTATCAGCCAACTGTGATGCTAATCCAAACTTCCAACCAACGTCATCTGGTGGAGATGGCAATGACGTCCAATTCTGGTATGTCGGATTCGACCCCGACCTCAGTGTATGTATTCTGCCGTTATTCTACATTGTAAAACTAAGTTTGTTACCCAGACAATCATCGTTGCGCATCAGGGAACGGATCCATCAAAGATGTTCGTATGCCCCGCGTGGTTACCGTCGAGCCATCAGTCTAACCGATCTTTAGCATGCCACTCTTGGAAGATGCGGATTTGATTCCTGAGAATCTAAACTCCACTCTATTCCCTGGTATCTCTAACAGCATCAAGGTCCATAGTGGATTTGCGGGTGCTCATGCAGAGTATGTCGTTTCTGATTCACCGGACACAACCAGCCTTACCTAGTCTTTTTTTTCAGGACCGCTCAAGCCGTTTTAGCTGCAGTTCAAACAACCATGCAAACTCATAGCACGAATAAAGTGACCATCTCTGGCCACTCTCTTGGTTAGTTAATCCGATGGGTCTGCCACAGCATCACAAACACCCCCCTTACAATCATAACAGGTGCTGCGATCGGTCTACTGGATGCTGTATTCCTCCCTCTCCATATACCCAACCTTGACCTCGAGATGATCGGATACGGTATGCCTCGCGTACGTCAACTCTCTAGACAAAATATCATCCAATGTACTCACACAAGAAAATCAGGTCGGGAACCAAGACTTTGCTAATTTTATTGATTCAAACGTCAAGCTCACACGTATCACCAATAAGTACGGACACCATCCACCTCTGCTACCTTTCCTATCAGACGAGTATTAAATTACACGTTATAGGAAAGACCCCGTCCCGATTCTCCCTCCGCAATTCATCGGTTTCCATCACCCCGCCAGTGAGATCCACATTGAGAGCAGTGACGGTTCCTTTGTATCATGTCCAGGACAAGACAACTCGGATTCGCGGTGTTCTGTTGGTGATGCAAAGAACATTTTCGAATCTAGTATATCCGACCATGATGGTCTGTGTTTTTTCTTTCCATCTCCCGGGTAATAGTAAATTAATTGTTGTTGTTTTAATTTTTTTTGCAGGTCCTTATGCCGGTGTCAAGATAGGATGCTGATTTCTACGAGTGTTGCATTCTGTTGTATTTTATTGATTGGTTCTGTGAACGATGTCGAGAGTGATACCCTTTTCTGTGTGTGCCGACAAGTACCTGAATCGACACGGGGATCGTAGGTCAGTCAAAGTCCATTACCGAAATACCCGGTAATTCTCGATCGCCCGAGTAGGAAAATTGACGCCACACCGCTACTCCGTGATAAGTGCACTCCTATTCTAACCCAGAACGCTAGTAGACCCAATTCCATCACTATCAGTACCGAACAGAAGCCCTTTATTTCAAGAATGTGTTAACCCAACCACCAAAACAGGAGACAATCAAAATAATATGCGTGCATAACGACATCAGGTATCAACTCGGAAATGGTATATGGATATATATATACGCGCACAATCACAAATCACATCAGAGTACAGAGTGTGATGATAGCGGAAATACAAAAAAGAAGAGATACGCGAGGTGAGGCGATACCTCCTAACGTCCACAAGGATAAGGCGGTGCTTCTACCTTTCCAGCCGCTAGTGCGTCCCAATCGCTAACACGACATTCGATGAGAACGAATGGACAAAAGGGGGGGGTGGAACTCATATCACAACTCACATGCCACGAAACACGGGATGAATTTTCATCCTCCGCACATTCGGACGCGTCCCAGGTCGATTAGCGAGTACCCTGCGCAAGAAATCATACGCATCAACCTCCATACTCTTCTCCACGTGTATATCGTTGTAATCGTAATCCTGTGCGACAGAGTCGAACTCGAACGGCGCCTACAAGGAAAGAGTGTCAAAAAACCACACCAAAAGAATGGAGAAAATAACATACGTTACCGGTAATCAGCAAATGCAACACACACCCCATCGCGAAATAATCAATACCAAAACTATGCATCTGGCTCTTCCACACCTCTGGTGGTGCATAACCTTCCGTGCCATTAGCCAGATCCGTTTGATGGGGATTATGACTCGTTGCCCATAACAGAGGGAACACATCCCCACCCAACTTTTTCATTTGATAGAAAAGCGGGTAGTCACGCTCGGAGACGGTATTGTGGTCAAACACCTGCGCGAGGCCAAAGTCTACGAGCTGGAGGTTCCGCCTAGAATCGAGCATCATGTTTTCGAGTTTGATATCTCGGTGGATTATACCACGGGTATGAAGCTCGTGAATCGCCAGAAGCTAGAAAAACAATAT
>QFDT01004610.1:0-52029 GCA_003315915.1 Macrolepiota dolichaula | reverse complement strand
AGGGGGGGGGTGTGCCCAGATCGTGGTCATCCGCCGAGTCCGAGGAAGAGATCCAGGTCCATCTGATATATCCGGATAGTATCTGGTTCCACGAAATCGGGCCATGGCCCACGCGTGGTTGACCTTGAGGGGGATAACGGACCAAGTGGTAAGGGTTCCATTCACTATGGATTTCTATTCGCTTGCTCCTCATCAGAGAGAGGGGAGCGCATTGTTCGTAGGGCGGCGCCTTTCCCACTACGTGTATGTACCTTGTTAGCGTCATCTCATGTGAGAAATGTTTGGAGTGGAACGTGCATTACGAAAACAGGATGCGTTGCGCAAACCCAGTTAGTTCAAGGTACCCCCTCTGTTGCATGAGAAGAAGGAGCGAGAAGGAGGACATCCCAACTCGGATACCAGTGTCAGGTGTGTTGGGTTATCGGAGATGAAGGGAAAGACCCCAAGTTTGGGTCAGACGGTCTTCACGAGGATAATGCTCGAACTCGGGCATGATCGAGGTGACTATAGTTATTGTGAGCAAGGTGATTCAACATGAGTTCATTCTTCGTCATTGCGCCGCACATACAGCGAGATCCTCCGAGGATTTTATTGGTCTTGACCAGCAGGACAGAGGGATCCATTTTAAATTGGTTACACATACACACAGTTCCAGTTCCGGTTCCAGCTCAGGGGTAACCCCCTTTTGTAAAGCGAACAGGTTCTTGGGGGGGGGGGGAGGAGCTAAGCTTGGAGTAGTAGAAAACATGGACTACTACTGGGTTGTATGTTGTGGCTGGAACGACATCGGTGACTAAACACTGAGTTACTGAGGTCCAGGGACTGCCAGCCCAGCGGGATCGTCGTGGTCAGTAGGTCATGTGTCAAAGTTCTAGCCTTGGTATTCCTTGGCATCACTATCCAATCACGGCCTTTAAAAAATTGGGGGGATGCCCGGCATTTGTGTGGACTTAACAGGGCCCCTTATTGCAAATATACACTGGGTGCTGTTTTGGGTGTGTGCAGGAGAACGGGTTGTCAGGAGACTGACCCGAATGTTGAGAGAAACTCTCCCGAATATGCTAATTGTAATGTAGATGCGAAGAAAAAAATATATATATCAGAACACACACGGATACGGTTAGATCCTTTTCATTGTCACTCGACTACAATTTACAGTACACTGCACTTTGTGCGCTGGTGCTCCTATAATTCGCCCGCGCCGATCATATCGCCAAGAACCTGCCTACACAGGGTGGGTTCCTTCCAAGGGGGAAAAATCCTGAAGAATCTGACTCTCAAATTTTGTCTGTAGATTCAGGCTGTATCTCGGGTTACTGATTGCTCACTCTCACGAACGCCGCTTCGGTACTTCTATCTCCTACCTCAAAAATATATCCCCTTGCGAAGAAAATTTTTCTTTCCTTTGAGCCTTCAGAACCACGGGTTGGGTTGTGGAGTGTCACCGCCACAGTACACACAAAACAAAATGTTATCGGGAGATATGTTTGCGCAACTCGATCAGGGACACGGGGGACGCGGATCCCACCAGTCAACGATCGAAGGGACGTCGGTTTATTACTTGAATTGGAATATGTGCGCATCTGGTCAGCTCCGAGTTGGCTCCGAGGCACTTGTGACGTATTATGTCCAAGGTTCAATGAAATTGGGAATTCCCTCAAACCTTATCTCTAATGCAACAAACGTCCACCGGTAAACAACCCATTCTCTCTCAACTTTTAAAAACACCTCCCGTCGTGTCTCCACTGCCGACAATTATATGTATACAGAAGAATCCAAAATGAGATCCGCCCGAATCCGAGTAAAAATGTAATACCTCATGGGTTGTGTTTCTTTTCTTTTCTTTTTTTTTTCAATGCTACAGCAGGCGAAAGAACCCACAGATAATTACCAATACAGTTCACGTGCGGTTGTTGTAACGAAGGCACTCCACTGTGAGCCACTAACGGTTATTTAGTCCAATCGCTATCAAGTGCCAGCTCCCCCCTACCGGGCCAGCCCGCAAACCGCTCCTTCGGAACATGTCCCCTGCTCACGGATGTGTTAAAGTTCATGAACCCCCACGCGCCCGCCACCAACCTTGTTCAAAGAACCAATGCGTGTATGTTATCATAGCACCCGGTGTAGTCCTTCGTTCTCGATGATCAAGATGTCTCGAAGTCTGATTTCAATACTGATGTAACGCTGGAATGTACAATACACTCTAGACTGGGAGAATTCCGGAAATATGGTGGTCCATTAGGTGCGTAAATGGGCATTCGGGTTGAACCTAAAAAAACACACGCATAGAATTCATATTGTTAGCATGTGATGATCAGAAAAAGAGATTTTAAAATAGTTAAAGGGGTGTGTTGTACGAGAAAAAGGTAGGCGGTGTTCCACGCTTACTGTTTCATGCGCGAACCGGTTATGGGTTTCCTGGGGCCCAAACCTTTGTCCCATTGTATTGTGTGTGGGTTCTCTCTATTCTGTTCTCCCTTGTATCCGTAAGCGGTCTGGGGAAGTTTATATAGCGAGATCAATTCCAATGTAATTTACCCAGGCGGTATTGAATTGAAGAATAGATAGAGCACGCGGACGGAAAGCATGATGCCTTTGTTTCCCTCTCTCAGATAATGTGGGGTTTGATAAAACCTTGGCACACACCCAGGAGGAGACAAATCACGACATAACGAGAATAAATGAATTCAACTGGGATATCATGGTTATATTTGCAATCAAGTTAATGGTGTCTAGTAACAACACCGCCGCCATCAATCACGAGATCTAGAGCAACACAACTGTCAATCCTTCATTGACCATAAGGATTGGAAGCCTGGGGAATTTACTGGCGGCCGCTTTACCCTCGAGCGATATAGGAGGAGGATGCCCTATATGTCAAGGTTATGCCACGGCGGGGCTAGCGAACCCAAACGCTCTCCTGGTGTTTCGCGTTAGTCGTTGTGTGTCAGGCCCTGTGGTTGGTAGAAAATTTCCTTATCGTTAATTCCGGCGAGATCCCAAGAGCCCATGAGTCTCAAGGCGAGCAGACGGACGCGACCCATCCCTCCGTGGATTTTTGTTAAATGAAGAACAAAGTATGTGACATCCAGGGACCATTTGTGTTCGGAAAACACATCCGACAACTAAAAGGGAGCCACGTAGTTAAGTCTTGTAAAGCCAAGTGGTTGTTTTTTCTGCAATGCAAAAATGGAACAAGCCAAGGCACATCGGACGTTCCACGTAATGGAGGGGCGAGGGGGGTGGAAAGTTGGGTGCGCAGAAACCGGGCAAAGATCTTTCCGTTCGAAGGAATAATTATCTCCCCCAGTTGTATCGGTGTTCGAACTTGAGCCGACCCATTCTTGACCCTCGGTGGTTGAACGGGGATTGATGTGCAGCAGACGATTACTGCATGGAAGGGTGAAAAAGACATGCTAAAGGTATGTGTGATGGAAAACACACACTCCGCGTAGGAACGTGTCCAATTATCGAATACAATGATCAAGATCATAGTCTGGAGTCCGCGGAGAAACCATCAAAACATTCTAGTAATTGCACACTGGGGCCAACCTGGGGTGTACTAATTTATGCCAAATACACAAGGTAATATCACACACCACTGAATGGCCATAACACAGTCTCTTTCCCTATCCTTACGGCGAGATTATTAACATCGAACGATCCCACCGTTGGCGAAGAAAGCCTTTCCGCGAATTGATGGTTCAACGTTCTGATCAGCTCTTCTGGAAGACCAGGAATTGTAGCGAACTGCGTAAAGATCTCGCCTTCCGGAGAGCTCGCATTCGTTCGTTGATCGCCCGGGGACGAGGCAATAGGACCGGCGGTTGCATCGATAGCCGATGGGCCGACTTGAGCTTTTGTGGAGGTGAGAACCCGATCGAGGAGTGCCCAACCGATGGAAGCATGGAATCGAGGACTGGAGTAATAACTATGTTGACGCAAGCCTTGCAAAAATGGCTCGAGATCGCCACATAGCTTCTTCAACTAAAGATGGGGGGAGGGGACCAATCAAGCGTCAGTGTGTGCTCTGGTTGCGTGAAACCCGGAGGAGATCAAACCTCATGATGGCCGGCGCCAACTTCCATCGTCAAGAAGGTCCGCGTTTTCTCGTCATTCTGCAGCTCTGCAAATGATGTAAATGAAAGAGCAAACCTACCTCAAAATTAGAGATACTCCTTTATGGTAAAAGATGATTTCACCTACGGCGAACGCTGTGCCAGTTTCTTGACTGCTCGCCTCAGGTCTTCCTTCTGATGAGCTCGGATAAAGAGTGGACGCGTCAAGGAAACATGCAGTTCGACATAATTTTTGTCTCTGTTTTGACCCATGACCAGGCTTTGGAGAGATGGAACTGACTGGCGTGCCAGAGTGGTAACTGAATCAAGGAGGGTGTACAATGCATGGGATTTATTTAGATTGATCGACACGTAGACATGAACTGCCCAGTTGCCATCTACATGGGGGGTTGTCCTTATTCGACCTTGGTGTAACGCCGGGTTGTCGATGGGTGTCGGGACGACCAAGCTGGGGGAAAGTGCCGGCAGTTTTCTGGCTCAAGACCGTATGTGAGGTGGATTGGCAAGGAAACAAAGCTAGAGAATTTCTTGCCTTTTCTTGGGCGGAGGGGGACTTGGTGCTTGTTCGTCGCTCGAAGAATCATAATTCACGATGGCGTTGACGCCTCTTTTCATTCGTAAAAGGAACAGACGTGCTAACCCTAACCATAGCCCGAGAGACCTTCTTTGTAAATCATTATCCCCGAGAGTGCCGGGGTCCCACATTCGATGCTGATAAGTACGAGCAACGGTGATAAGGGGTTGGCTCTGGTTCACCATGAGTGTTCAGTTCATCAACAATCTAGCCGGCTCTAGGAGCGACACCGCGTCTCACGACCACTCTCACGAACACGGAGGACATAGTCATGGGGGAGATCACGGACATACACATGAACATTTAGATAATCCCGGTGAGTTACTCCCGGTGATCTATCCCCTATGTGATTTGTTCATGTCATACAAGGCAAGTATTCCGAGCGCGACGTGCCCGATTATACCGCTCGAAACTTTGAGGAACGTGGTTTTACCGTCGGCATAGGAGGGCGAGTGATATTTTTGTTCCATATCCCCTAATCAGTTTACTCACCTCGCCGACGCCACAGCCCTGTGGGATCCGGCAAGACTGCGTTGACTCTGGCGTTATGTCAGAGATTGCGGGGAGAATTTAACATAGGTCTACCCGTCTAACCCGAGCGTCTCTATGCGCCCCTAATCTTCGTCGTCTTTTCTTGCTATAGCGACAGTCACGAATGACATCTTTACCCGCGAGGACCAAGAGTTCCTCATCAAGAATCGGGCATTACCACCCTCGCGTATCCTCGCTATTGAAACCGGCGGCTGCCCACATGCCGCAATACGCGAAGATATTAGTGCTAACATGGGCGCTTTAGAAACACTTCAAGCTAAATATGGCTGCCAGCTCTTATTCGTGGAGAGCGGTGGGGATAACTTGGCAGCGAACTATTCAAGAGAGTTGGCAGATTATATCATATATGTGATTGACGTTTCGGTGAGTGTGGAGAGAAACGCTCAGATCACCACAACACTGCACAAGGCTAATCCGACACCACCGAGTACAGGGAGGTGATAAGATCCCTCGAAAGGGCGGACCCGGTATATCCCAGTCTGATTTACTCGTGATCAACAAGGTGACGACGACCTGGTTCGACTCCTGTGGTTCTACAACCCTTGTTGATTTCTCAATTAGACTGATCTCGCACCCTATGTTGGCGCTTCCCTTGAAGTTATGGATCGGGATGCCAAGCTGATGCGGGGTGATGGTCCAACTATTTTCACCAGTGTTAACAAAGGTCTGGGTGTTGACGACGTGGTTGATTTGATTTTGGCTGCTTGGAGAGCCGCAGGGAGTCCAGGAAAACCCGGTCCTGTCGGGGATGTTGGGGACGGTCTCTGAATTGTCCTCAACAGAATTGTATTAACATTGTTAGACTACCATCAACAATGCGTATATAACCAGTGGAGCTTGGTGATTTGCCAAACTAGGAAAGTTCGGTTATATACCTATACTATTGTAGGGCGGGTAGAACTTGATATATATCCTGGTTCAGGGTCCTGAACGAGATGGAGTTTGTGATTTTGATTATCGTTTAATGCACTATCATGGGAGTGAGTTCAGAGTCTAAGAGTATATTCACTATATGCCTTACCAGGATAGTCTACCGGATGCGCGAGAAGGCAAGGAGCTTTCTACAGGCTCTGCTATTTGGCTGAAGCCGTAGCCATAGGGATATGACGACGATAGTTATGAATATGAAGAATATGAGAGGCATTCCGGAAAACGGTGGGCTAGAATAGATGACTCAATTAGTAGGAGTCACCGTTCTTATACGACCCGCCTACCCCACCAATCACCGGTATTCCCGCCCTCATATGAGCTATGTCCATATCACATTGCAATGCGATGGCTGGGTCCACCAATGGATGACGCGGCAGTCGACGAATGTAACAGCGCCGCTTGAATCACTCGAAACATTATTGGATCCGCAAAAAAAAAGTATCGGAGAACTAAATTATCAACAACAGCCAGACTTTGATGTGTTCAAGCCTAAGTGCAGTTTCACCGCGGTTGGCCTCTGTTCCGTGAGGAACAACGCTGTATTGGACTTCGAAACAGCAACGTGCGCCCAACTACTCCCCAATCAGAAGAAGATAGTGCTAGGGAGTCTCGCACCAGTACAAACGTTTGGATGGTAGTGAGTCACATTGGACTGTTGGGTTATACTACGTTGATATCCCGACCTGTTTGTAGCACCGCTCGGAAGAAAGTATGAAATTAGATGTCCCAAATCTGGAAGATGACGTTGGTGATTCAGGATCATCCCGAAAGAGGCATACCACGTGAGTGACGTCCAACTTGACACACACACACACACCATACCACTTGCTTTCCTTCGACCACCATGGAAATTGACGCTTCAGCACCTCCAGCACAGTCATACACAATTCTGCGTATAAAACGGAAGAGGAATGAGGAGCCATTAGATGCATTGGGTATATGCAATGTGCACACCGTCATCAATATCGAGGGCTCATTCCTTACTGACAGTGGTTGAGTCCCGTGTACGTCGCAAGAAGACTCGTGGTGGTGTCGGCGTATTTCAGTATGCCCAGACTGTGGAAGATGATGCCTGGAAAGATGAGAAGAGCCAGAAAGATATCCAGGTAGGTTACCGCTCACCATAGGTAGTCTCAGGCTACATGCACATCCGATTATAGGACCGAATATCTCGTCTGGCAAAAGAACACACAGTAAAGCCGCCTGAAAAGTCTCCTGCCTCTCCTGCAGAAATGCCCGTATCACCAGTGCGTCTGAAGAAGGATAAGACCCCACGATATACCATCGTGGCTCCTGACGAGGGAAAGCCACCGACGAAACGACAAATGACTATTCCGTGCGTATATTTCAACATCTAGTCAATCTCACCTCACATACTTCTAGGCCGAAAGTACATGCGTCAAAGGACTTGTCAAAGAATATCTCCACCTCTGATTTCCGAATGTTTGACGCTATTCTTTCCAAGCGTAGGCATCTACAGAACCGGGAACCTGACCCTGAGATGGAGAAATTCCAGTCTCTGCTAAATGATTACCTCAAAAGTAAGTTTCATAATTAGTATCAACTAATTTACTCATGGTGCAGTCCACGATATTTCATCAAATGCAACGATCACTCCGACTGCCACTCCGACTCCTCATATCAAGAATACACCTGGCAATGACGCTGAAACAGATGATTACGTCTGGGATGTTTTCTACCACAGGCCTGCAAGTCTCAGTGAATGGAACTCAGTTGCTGCAAGAACAGGAACACTGTAAGCGTGTCGCATATTGCATTCGGGTGCACCCGTTTATTTACATCCCAAGCACCGGCCTACCTGTTTCGGTGCTCGATTCCGATGACTCCGATTCTGAGTTAGAGGAAGAGGACGAAGCTGACGAAGATTCAAATGGTGAGTTTGGCTACAATACTATTTCCAATCCCCTAACCCCGCTAGCCGAGGAATATTACAAGAATGATTATCCTGACGAAGAATCCGATTCAGAATCTGGAGACAGCGGTGGGTTCAATTTTCTTCTTGATTTTTAGCCAGGCTTATCCACGTCCTAGATGAGTTTCACGAAGAGTCGGAATATGATGATATAATGGGCTACCACGATGAGCTAGAGGACTTCTGATTCCATGTGATGTTGCACTTTTTGCAAAAACACGATGTATAGTATTGACTTCACAATATACAGTTCAATTTCTTGTTTGATAATTGCTATAACATAGAACGTCGTGTTAGACTTTGCCCAAGGAAGATATGGAAGAATCGCCCTGAGATCCTAGGTTACAAAGCATTCACTCGATGACACGAAAATGACTTACATCTGAAATCTTTTGAGTCTTTCTCTCCCTCTTCCCAAGCCTGATGAAGCCGAAAAAGTACATGGCGATGAAGAGAACCAACACAAAGGCAAGAGCCATTCCTGCCCCCAGGAAACCTGCACCAATAGGATGGAGGGGCTGAGCCTCAATGGCTTGATGTGCAGCAGACGCGATTTCATTGCAGCGACGATCAGCGTTGTTGTGGCAGACAGTACACCAGGTCTCAGTGTCATTGATAGTCGCTCCCTGTGCCACAGCCTGTCAGAACAGCTTATGACGATGATTATCACCTCAACTTACGGAAAGACGATCAACGAACGTCGCGAGGGGCACATCATCAGATGATCCAAATAAACCAAAGGTATGGAAATCATCATCGGAAGTGCCGTTCTTGAAGTTGAATCGAATAACAGGACCATTGATTGAAGATCGGACTTCCAAAGCAACAGCAGCTGCATAGTTAACTACGGCGGACGTTTAGAGTCCTTCCAGTCGTCGGATCGACAATACATTACCTATTCCAGCAAGCTCGGGGTTTTGTTGAGCGACACCAGTCATGTTGAACAAAGATATGAATGGCTTATAGGAAATGGCTTGATAGAGAATCTTGAGGGGATTCGATGGGTCGGTTATCTGTGCAAACCCCTCGAGAATAGATGGTAGGATAGTCTGACCAGCAACTGATCACCCAATCTAGTCAATAACGATCTTTTCTCGTTCAACTTGAGATAACTGACTGTTCCCAATTCCGTTCAAGTCCGGGGAACTAAAGACACCATATTCGTGGAAGTTGGCCAGATCCCGAGCCTGTGCGAGCACCGATGGTGGAAGGTTTTGGGAAAGCTGAGCGTCATGGATGGACTGCACGTTCAAGAAATCGTAGATCTTCATGCAGATGGCACTTTCAGAAAAGGAATGCCAGGATAAGCAAGTTCACATACATTCCACTATTTCCATGATTTCTGGATTAACAAAAACATCTCGCAGTTAATCAAGGTCACTTGCCATAGCTTCCAAGGAGACCGGGCGCCCGTCAAGATATTGTTTGAGTGAGTTTAAGAAGTCCACATTTTCTTTTGCTTTCTGCTGGAATTCGGGCGAAGAGTAGAAGGCCTGGGTTGCAGTCGCGAAAGGCTAAAAAAATGAGTGCGTTATTGTCAGAGGATACGAGAGGAGCAAGCCTCAGACGTACGCTACAGGACGTCCACCCTTCCAATGAGATATCATTGTCAGGTTCAACAGATTCAACTAAGATTGAAGGTGGTAAGTGATCTAAAGTGCTTTTCTCTCTATAAAAAGCAAGACTCACTGGGAATGTACTACCGATTTCAATGGTAGGAGAATCAATCAAGTGAGTGTGATATACCACCCATACTCAAAGTATACACTGACCTGGTAGCCGCCAAGTGGGGCAGTGACCGTCGTCCCATCCGGAAGCTTATCGTTGACAGCCGGTGTGGGCGGGAAGAGCCCCTGCAAAAGAGCCACTGCAGAGTTGAAGATGACTCCACCCTCACCACCAGCGTCTGCGCGAGCCTGAATCTGTGTAGCATCGGCGATCGTAGCGTTGATTCCCGAAATAAATGCGGGAGATGATGCATTCAGGTAGCGTTGGCGTAAAAGACCGCCTAATTGGAATTCTTGTTGCTTGAAGAAATTGTTAAAATCAATCAAATGTGTGATGAGATAGGTTATTTACAGTTCCAAGAGCTGTGATAGCTGTGTCGGAAGGAGTGTACGATTTGGGATCCTGGTAAAAGCCTAGGAATAACAACGGTCATCGCTTTTCTCACTACAAGGCATGGCTGATACTAAAAAAAAAGCACATACCCTGACGATCTCCGTGCCTGACCAAGAAGACGACACCAAGAACCTGATCATCGATTTCGCTCAACATCTTGAACTTTGTCTTACGGGTCGAAGGGGCTGCGGCCTAGTTCACCAGGTAGGCGGAGACAAGGGGAGGTAGAAGCCAATGCTCAGGCCTTCTGACTCCCAACTTATATTATCTTTGCAAAATCTATAATCAAAACCTGGCGATGTGAGAAAAAACTGATAATAACACCGGATTTTTATAGAGAGTGAGGGAATTAAGGAGGAGATTTCACCTTTTCTGGACATGTCATACCCAGTCCCATGATATATGACCTACCGGCGGACCTTCGGTAGCATGGGCCGCTACAAACGTTGTCCTCGAAGTGGCAGAAGATTAATGTCAAACATAGGCTGCCGTGATCCGAGTTGATTGCCACCCTCGGCCGAACCTTTCCATCCAGGACTTCTACACTATTTTAACCAACCGTGTTCTAGTCAAATACCATAGCTCAGATTCACTGAAAATTATGTTGTTATATATCATTTCACAACACTACTCGAGTGCTTCTTTCTGTCTTCCATCTGGCCCGCCATCCACTGTGTTTTCTCGTAAAATTTCTCTCTTCCATTTATCAAGAGCCAGTTTGGCTCACTGGCTGTAATGAATATCAATGTCCGGTAAAGTCACAGTTTGGAGTGGTTCGTCGCCCTCAAAAGCCTCAACAGATGTTGAACTTGTACGAGCCGTCAATACAGTCATGAGTCAAGAGTATATGTGTAGTAAATGCTAAATGGGTGCCCATGGCTGTGATGTAGAGGCCGCTAAAGGTAGCTTCTGGTCTAACGTCCATGGCTATTCGCCTTCGGGTAGTGTGGGCATTTTCAAGTCGGTGCACCTTCAATATCTGTCTTCGGCTGAGTTACTTGGTGGTTATAGGATGCATCAACCGACGAGCTATACTACAGTATTTCATGACAAACGGAGAGTGCTATTGGATAGGCGGGTTCCGTGGAACTTGCGTCTGTTTAATAGGTAGAGCCGAAAAAGATTGTGCTCTATAAACAAAGCTCGAACTTCTATAGCATGTACACAAAAAAATCGTTGCGAGGACGAGGAGTCTAACACAAGGGAATATGGGACGTGTATGCATGCCAGAGTGTCTTGATGGGTGGTATGTATGAAAACCCCCAAATCTACAATGTACCCCCAACGGATTCCATTGTCTGGAAAGGAATGAAAAGAACGTCAGCATCAATCCAAGTTACGGATATAAAGAGGAGAACGACAAATTCGCCGCTACAGGCACAATGAAACCAGAAGGGTATATCTGGCAAAGAAACGGTACATTGGATTTGGTCTAAAGTTTCAACCATTCAACTTCGAAATGAAGTTGGACCAATGATCCGAAATATGTCCCACGTTCATGGCGGAACGCAGAGTGGATAACGGCATAAGAAAAAGTTGTCATAGCAGTGTCGGGGTGGTGCGCAGCGAGCTCCTGCTGCCTGCATGATGCGCCCGAATCGAACTACCGTGCTTTATGAGCGATCACCGCCGACTGAGCAGTTGCTCTATGTACCCCCGATGGGTTCGCTCTGCATGGGAACACACGAAACAGTCCACAACAATCATAGAGAAGAATAATAACAGCGGAAGCGAGGAAAGAGGATACAAGGTGTGATCGTGATGAGTGCACAAGCGCAACGATCAATCGGTGGCCTGAAAGGAGCCTGGACCGAAATAAGCAAATGAAGGTTGGGCTGCCGGCGGCCGAACACAATGTACGCCGGAGGATGGGATAGCGGGAATTGAGTGGGGAGCGTCAAATAATAGATTTCCTGGCAGATATGCCGGAGAAAGATGGTGCGCGGGCAAGGGGGATCAAAGGGAATCAAAGGGGATCAAATGTAGGACGGAAAATAGGACATTAATGCCGAGCAACGTCATATAAAGTGACAGGGCATCCTGTGTATCAGAAGAAAACAGTGGCAAGAAAATTGAGAATAATATTGGGCAAACGGCAGCGGTGAAAATATTCTGGTGGAATGCAGCAAGTAGAGGATTAAAAAACTCACAAATGGAGAAGCTGTCGGACCATCGAGGATCGCCAGTTCTTCGCTACTGAATGGCAGGCGTGGAATTAGGAAGATTCGGAGGGGTATCAACAACATGATGATGACAGGGAAGCCGATCGCAGCTACATCAGAAATAGACGATGTCAGTAGTGACAAAACGTGCCTCATGAGGGTAGGCGAAGAGCGAGGACGAACCAATCGTTTGAGTAATGGCAAACGTAGCGCCGAAACCAACGAGTTCAACCGCAAGGAACATCAGGATACGTGATTTTCGAACTCTTCGGAGTGGCTCGCTGGAGGGCGTGAGGTGGTGGTCTTGTATAAGGTATAATATTTTTTGAGTGATCCCATTGCCTCGAAGAGCATCGAGACCCATGTACCAGCTACGATGAGGGAATCATTAGTTTTAAAAAGCTCCTGTATATACGAAGTCCTATAGACGTACAAAAGGCCAGCAAGAACACCTCTGGGAATTAAATTCAACACATGGAGAAAGGGGCCTGTAAGGAGCACTAGACACAGGCTGCCTTGGGCCAGATTAGACACTCGTTGCTCGACCACGCTCACAGGAACTTCATTCAATTGGGATGTAGCTGGAGTTGGATCTGGCGGTGGCCCCAATCCACTAATGATGGAATGACGTAGACTCGAAGTTTGAGATGGTTGGCGGGACAAAGTACGGGAGGGGCGACGTGAAGGAGTAGTAGATTTTTGATCTTCTTCATCTCTTTCACTCTTGGGACTACGGCCCATAACGACGAGAGAGGTTGTATGGATCGGAGCCTGGGGAATAAGGCCATTCGGTGCCGGGACACCAATGAGACCTGCGATGAACGTCGTAACGCCGAGAAGGAAGAAATCCCAGTGGAAGCCGGGAGGTTTGCGTAGGGGAAACTCAGCCCCCTGAGCCATTAAAGACTAGGGATGTGTGATTATATGCTCGAGGCCGTGGTTGATGGGTACTTACTGAAACATTATGATCAAAGAAGAATAGGATCCAGAGAATAATACCAAAAGGTAGTGCAATTCCAACATATTTGCCTTCTAATTGCCAAAACTTGACAAGCCATGTACCTCCATTTGCCGACTTAAAGGCGGGCCCAACAGGAAGCGTCTCTGGGTTGGCGCTATTGAACCTTCCCCAGTATGCCATCGCGGATGCAGCAACAAGACTGATGGGCATCCCATAATCTGCACAAAATCTACGGGTGTGACGATGAAAGTATGATAATTGCGCGAGTGATTGGAAGAGGAAGGACGTGACCAGCATGAGTAATGCGAGAATTATTGAAACAAGATAACCGGGCTCCGGGTTGGGAAATTGGCGAGTGAGAACCTGGATACCATATTGGAGGTAGACCCAAGAGACATAGAAACCAAATGTGTCACAAGAGAATAGGGTGACGTATTTAAGGAAGTTGCATGCTACCAGGTGTAAATGAATTCAGTGCGGGGCTGGGTGTCGAGTGACCACTCACAGTTCAAAATGGCTGTGACCCAGTGGATAATTGCTGCCCATAGGTAAACCCAACCAATGAACTGATGGTAATCTGGGGGGTTGGTTTCACGTCTGAGGATATCGAATATGGTCTTGTTGAAAACCGTGATAGGACCTTATGAACATCGTGACTGAATTGGTGATTATATCCCCGCGGAATACCGAATGTGTAGTCATACCTGTCACTCCGGCAATGGTTAGTGGTTGGGCACCAAAAATCGAGAAGATAAAGGCGGCCATGAAAGACGACATGAGAACTTCAGCGACGCCATACTCTCGAGTGGTTTCGATCAAGTCTAGGGAGAATGCAATGCCAGGAAGGATGCTAGGGCAGAAATTTCTGTGTCAAACCTCGGTTTGTTGTTTTGTGGTTCGACTACATACTTGGCAAAGAAAATGAGGGCGGTGGCTGGCACAACACGATAGTTCCAAGCATCAGTCCAGTCGCTAATGTACCAAGGACCTCTGGCGCGGATGTCCATTATAATTCCGGCACCGAAACGTTGATACCAGGTTCGGCGTTTGGTCCTGCCCGAGCGAAGGGTCATTGAAGCGGCATTGGATTCGAGATTCGGAGGATTCGGATGTTCTGAAGCTTCCTGTTTCTCAGTCGTCGTGTCCGGTGTGGTAGCAGGTGCGTTACTGGACATGATAGGATTGATAATTCATGTGTCGATGTGGAGAAATTGGCCCAGGTTTATGAGATTCCATAAATTTGTTGCCGGACCGGTCGGCAATAAAGCACGTGTTCTTCTATATTGCTTCTTGCTGTTCTCTGCTCCAGCCCATCACAAGTTCCACGACCATGGCGGAAAGTGACAATACTTTGGAAGATACTACAACGCAACAAGACAGCCAGGTCTCCTCCAAGGAGATAAGCAAGGCAGCTTTCTGGATCAACAAGACTCGCCGAGTGCTGGTTGTGATTGGAATATTGTATGTGGGTGCTGTCTTCCTCCTATGCATCCCGTTCGTCCAGAGACAGTAAGCTTTCCACCTCGCGTCATGAGAACCTGGCTTACCGCCGGGAAAGGGCACTGTATCTTCATAATGTCAAGATACCCCTATTTGCCAACTTCGACTCCCCGGAAAAGTATGGTCTCGCTCGTGCGTTTACACTCGTGTTCGCATACTGCATAACAAGCTAAAAACCCTCTTAGCCAATAAAACTCTCAACATGCGTGTGCCTTCCATGAACGGCGAGTCGCTTGGAGCTTGGTTCGTTCTATCAGATCATTATTATCACAAACTCTCGGCACCTCCAACGAGGGAATCACTTATTGCGAAGCATATTCCCATAGCTATCCAAAACCACCCCACCATCCTATTCTTCCACGGGAACGCTGCGACGCGTGCTTTCCACGCTCGTATCCAACATTATGCAGCTTTCTCTGCCCGACTTGGCGCTAATGTCCTGGCAATTGATTATCGCGGCTTTGCCGATAGCACTGGGACTCCCAGTGAACAAGGTCTTTTTGCTGATGCTCGGGCTGCTTGGGACTGGCTCGCTCGTAAAGGGGCGGATGCAGACAACGTTCTTATCGTGGGGCATAGCCTCGGCACGGGTGTCAGCGCTGGTTTGGCAAAAGAACTTACACGGGACGGGATCGCCTGCAAGGGTGTCGTGCTACTGAGCGTGAGTTCTTTAATCAAACCCGTTTTTATTTTCAAAATGAATGAGGTGTTTTAGCCTTTCTCGAGTATACAGGATGTTTTACAAACTTACCATATCTTTGGTCTGGTGCCTTTAATGAAGCCGCTGGCCATCATTCCATGGGCTACGAGTGAGTAATAAGGTCATGAACACATGGATCCGGCTTGAATTTCATTATAGATCTTCTCCATTGGTTTCTAGTTGATGAATTTGACACACTCGAGGCCGTTCCGGTACGTCATATGCAACGACATTAGATCAAGGCTCACCTTTTTCTTAGGGCATAGATGCGCCAGTTTTGATTGCGCACGCAGAGAATGACTGGGATATTCCACATACTCACTCGGACGTACTTTTCAATGCGTTCCTTGACGGTGTCTTGCCGAAGTTGGAGTTGCCGGTGAACGCGATTCGGGTAACACAACAAGAATACCATTTGATGTCTTCTTCTATCACGAAGCGCCAAACAACAAGAGAGAAATTGGTTACAAGAACCGACATGGCTGGGTTTGGGTACACCGAAAGCTTCTGGGACGGAACAAAGGAGAGGAATATAACGCTAATGAAGACATTTTATGGAGGGCATGACTACCTGGGAGCGCAGGAAGGAGTGCAGGACGTGATTGGACACACGTTTGGATTCTTCTGAGTCCTTAACTTGTATTCCGACGGTATACTCATATCATATGCACGTGATCAATATGACATCACCGATGACGCACAACGATCGAGAGTACGGGGTGGATCCTATAATGGAAAAAAATCAAGGGTCATTCACGCTCAGCGAGACTTTGACACCGACAGTCTCTCCTACCGAATCATGCCAGAGGACAACTCACCGCCAACTTCAGCATCATTTGTTTATCCCGTTCGCTCTCTCCTCGCCTCCATCCAACCCTCTACTCCCGTTGCTAGGAATCAGTTTACACATAGTGTAGATACATCAGCTCCACACATATCACAATCTCATAGCCTTCACCTTTCAACCATTCGGGAGACAAATAACAGTGACACCAGTGAAGATCGACACGGTAGCGTTCATGCGGAAGGAGGTCATGGACTCATAGAGGCAACCGCTTCTACGTCACTCGGCCAGAGCTCGGGAACTTTGCTTCAGGTTACAGTGGGACACAGCGAAGACCCAGGCTCAGTCCAACCCACACGGAGGATGCTTAGTTCCTCCTGCCTCCCCTCCCAGCCGTCGGTTCAAAACATCCCATTATCTTCCTACCACTTGCCGTCAACGTCTTCTCATCGCACCCCTAATTCCTTAACCTCTTTGGACAGCAGAGAAAACCATGGAGAAACCAGTTTACCTAATATCCAAAATATTCCAGCGGAAGGGGAGCGCGTCAGTGTTCCGAAAATTTTTTCTATTGCGAGCTCTGTCGAATCAAGTCCTTCTGATGACCCCAAACCAAAGCCGAAACCTCAAAATAAAGGGTTCGAATACGCCCCATTGCCATTGCCTCTGGTCGCTAGTCCAGCTTTGGCCGCTTCTAGTATATCCCTTTTGCCTACGACAAACTCTCGACTGCCCGCTCCACTCAACACTTCTTTTTCCTCCTTATCCAAAGAATCTGACTCTGCCGCACAAGCAGTCGCACAACATCCCTGCAATCATTCCTTTTGCGATGAGACTACAAACATGGCAGTACGCTCAGTCGAAAGATGGCAAAGTCAGTCATCATTTTCGCTTTCACCTGAGACCCCTCCGTCGCCAGAACCAGTTAATGCCACTGGAACCTCTGAGGGTCAACCCCCCTCGAAGACTGTGGATGAGGCACCAGACATTCCATTCAATCTATCTCAGTACGGACTCGTCCACTTGCCTCCATTGCCATCTGCCGGTTCCAGCGAGAGACTAACCAGTTCCAGCATGTCCTCGAGGCAGGCGAGTTTGTACACGCGAGGATGTCTAGTCCATGGCCCAGGGTCTACATCTTCCGATCGGTCCTTGGCCGGAGGTTCGGATGGCAGCAGATACTATACCGCAGTGACAAGCTCTTCCGTTGCTTCCAAAGATGCATCTGTGAAGGAAAGAGGCCAAGATCGAATGCCTCTTGATGGTCACTTTGCACCCGGATATACAACGTCGAGTCTGACGTCCTCCGTCGACGGTGCGTCACCCAAAGAAGAATCAATCAAGAGACTGCGAGAAGATGATGAAGAACATGTCGATTTTCAATTCCAATACGCAGTGGATGAACACGGACACCATGTAGTAACCAGACGCGAAACAAATTGGACAAAGTGCGAAGATGAGGTGAGCAATCATCACTTTCAATTTTCTTTTTCTTAGCGTGGGTAGTAATGTTTTGGTCAGCCCATTCGGACGCCCGGTGCAGTACAGGCTTTCGGAGTGTTAATTGCGGTAGAAGACCAAGAGGAGGTGTTGGTTGTTCGTCAAGTTTCTGAGGTAAGAGGTTTTCCATCCCTCACAGCTAGTGTTAATAGGGAATGACAGAATTCAACGGAGATCCTTGGACTCTCACCTCGGTATCTCTTTTCTCTCGAATGTTTTACCGATACGCTGCCAGAAGATTCGGCGGGGATTCTCTGGGATAACATTCAGTTCCTCACCGACTCAAATTTCCCTGTTTCCGAGGATGAAGATGATTCCCCGCACATTTTTGTGCTGAGTGGTTGGGGGGAACCAGGATCGACGTCAACCTCGCGTTACCCTGATGAAACGGGTTCACCCATTCCATCCGAAGTCGAGACAAAACGACAGTGGTCATGCTGGTGCGCTGTCCATCGCTCACAGAGTTCCAATGGATCGAAACGGGGCCTGATCATTCTGGAATTCGAGCTCGAGCGTGACATCATCAACCCCTTGTACCCACATGCATCAGCCTTCAATTTGCATCCTCCCGAAAATGTTTCGCAAGGGTTTGGTTCAAGCAGCACACTCGTGCCATCACCAAACGTTAGTTCATCCGGTTCGACGGTCATCTCTGACGAGTCAAGCCAATCGGCAGTTGGATCGTCGGCAAGGAGTTCATCCCCAAGTAATCCTGCATCTGCGGACGCGGCCCCACAGGCAACAGCACGCTCCCCCATGTGGTCTCAATATACACCTCATTCCCTTTCTGGTCTCCAAGGCCAAGATGATTGGATTCCTAGCGCGGAGGACATCTTCGAGAGCACGACTAGCTATGCCAAACCTCTCCCAGCGTTAGAGCGACTGCGAAGATTAACCAGCCACGGGTTATCGCAATATGGACCCAGTACCTCCGCCTCGACACCTCCTAGTGGATCTGCACTTACAAGCCCTGTTCCACCCAAAAGCAGTCGCACACGCCGGCGCGGCTCCAGCTCGACCACTCCAGTTGGGATGATGGATGTGTTTGCCGTCATGGCACAGATCAACGAACAGCTCTCAACTGCCCAAGACTTGGATATGTTCTTGAAAGTGACAGTTGGAATCATCAAGGACTTGACGCGGTTTCATCGCGTGCTTGTATACCAGTTTGATGAAATTTGGAATGGGCAGGTTGTGGCAGAGCTCGTAGATTGGGGTGTGACGAAAGATCTGTACAGAGGGCTGCACTTTCCCGCGAGTGATATACCGAAGCAGGTGCGTTCGTATTGATATTGGGATTGGGCTATGTTGACGAACTATCATCATATAGGCGCGGGACCTTTACAGGATCAGTGAGGTGTCCGCTTCAAGACAAGTTTGCCAACATCTGACGTACTCTGTAGATAAAGTTCGAGTTCTCTACGATCGATCCCAGCCAACAGCGCGCATTGTTGTTCGGGACAAAAACGATCTCGAGGAACCTCTCGTAGGTCGTGGGTTTCCACTCGACCCTATAGCTCATTCATCACATAGAACATGACGCATTGTTATCTCCGGGCCATAAGCCCCATTCACCTTAAATGTGGGGCCCCTGCTTTGCCCCTCTCTCCTATCTAAAACTGCTGGCTAGATCTTGAGAATATGGGTGTTCGTGCGTCTATGTCCGTTGTACGTGCCTGCCCCTCCTTTGATATCTTCGTTTTTGTGGTTGCTTGGCTAGCCCCTTGTGCTCATTAAATTTGATGTCCAGTCGGTTGCAGCGTTTGGTCAGCTTTGGGGCCTTGTTACATGTCACTCGTATGGCAATGCGGGCATGCGTGTGTCATTCCCTGTACGGCAAATTCTCCGGCTCTTGGGCCAGTCCATATCACGGAACGTAGAAAGGCTGAGTTATAAAAAACGATTGCACACGAGGAAATTGGTTGGTACCTCACGTCTGGTCGAACAGTTTGGTCGGGATCTCTCAACCTTGTTCTACCCATCGCAGATCAACACACTCGTTTCTGATTACCACCCGGTGCGAATACCTGGTAGTTTGTTTTGCTCCTGCGCAATACTTACCCTACATACAATAGACCGGATATATCATCAGTAACACAGATGATTTATTGGGTTTGTTTGATGCGGACTTTGGCATTCTTGTGATCGGAGATGGCGCCAAAATCCTTGGTCCGAACCAACACGGACAGGAAATTCTGATCATGGCTGAATATCTGCGGCTCAAGCAGTTTGAGTGAGTCAATTCGATACCGACTTCATCTCTGTGAATAAGTCGCTGAATGGGCTTACCCTTTTGGTTATTGGTGTAGCACTATCCAGGTTTCTCAGGCTGTCATTGATGACTTCCCGGATCTGCAGTTGACAACAGGTAGGAAATGTGACGTAGAGCCCCTGAGATGGTTGCTCACCTCGCTTAGGTCTCGAAGTCATTGCGGGTTTGCTTTACGTCCCACTGTCAAGTGAAGGAAAGGACTTCATTGCCTTTCTCAGACGTGGCCAACTGCGCGAGGTTCATTGGGCAGGTAGACCCTTCAAGAGCGCTTCTCATAACGCACAGGCGAATCTGGAGCCTCGGAAGTCTTTTAAGGTTTGGTCCGAGACTGTGGCTGGAAGGTGTCGCGCATGGACCGATGAGCAGCTGGAGACAGCAGGGGTCCTCGCATTAGTGTACGGCAAGGTAATGCCAGATTGATGTCATTCAGAGATCGTTGCTGGCCAAGCTGATGCGAATTACTTTGATAGTTCATCGAAGTCTGGAGACAAAAGCAGAACGCCTTGCAGGCAACGAAACTGACCAACCTACTATTATCCAACGCTACACACGAAGGTGAATTCATTCTATCTGCAGGAACGTACCCCTGCTTCAGGTTGTTGACTCTACTTCGCTTAATCCCATCATAGTTCGAACACCTCTCAATCATATTATTAAGTGCGCCGATGTCACTCTTCTATATATAACAAATGTTTGATTAACGTAATGGTTAGTTATCTTGAAATGGCCATGAATGGCCCACTCGATAATGAGACAAGAGACAACCTGGTTCGGTCCCATGCCGCCTCAAAGGTCCGTGTCCATAATCTGCCGTTCGAAACACGGAGAAGCTTACCAAAATAAACTTATCATTTATCAGAGTCTTCTGTTCACTATCAATGACTTATTGGTACATCATCATCTTCTAACAATCTCAAAATTATCTCACCCTTTCTAGGATCTAACTCGCCTGGAAAGTGGGAATGATATTTCCTTCAGCGAACCTTTCGACCTGCATGTGACGATCGAAGACGCTGTCCGTGTTTACCAACGGGAAGCATCACGTCGGAACCTTCAATTCAACTTGGATGTTTCAGAGAGTCCCAAGATGGTAGTAGGCGATTCGAGGAAGATTCGTACCGTGGTCCAGAATCTGACTGCTAATGCTCGTACGTGATTGATTAGTTCCGCAGTCTCTGACTGAACATAATCCTTCCGTAGTCAAATACACTGAGACAGGATCAGTTTCAGTCTCTTGCAAAACCTATGGGGAACCTGAGGGATTGCGCGGTCCCAAGCAGACTGCGGTTGAGATTGTCGTGACCGACACTGGATGCGGCATTGAAGAGGAGAAGCTAGAAAATATATTCAGGGAATTCGAGCAGGTCGAATCCTCTGAGCCTCGGTCAAATGCTGAGGCCGGTGTTGGTAGGGATGACCGATGATCAGCACATATATCTTCCTAATTGCGCCGGCGTTCAGGTCTTGGTCTAGCGGTTGTAGCTAGGATTGTCGAACAACTTGGTGGTCAGCTGCGCGTTGACTCCAGGGTGGGTGCCGGGAGTAGGTTCTCCTTCCTGATGCCTTTGGCACTGTTTCTAGAAGGGTCAGATCCTTCCGCTGCTTCTTCAGTGGCAACAGGGGCTTCGTCCACGCGGTCACGAGCTCACTCTCAGGCCTCGAGCCGTCCCGCCTCGAGAGATAACGAGATCAATAGTCTCATTGGAGCTTTATCGACTGACCAGACGCCACATTGTCCTCCGCCGACCAACAGGGCTTCTGTTCCCGCGGCCGAGACGGGCACTACGTCCCCATCGAACATAGTCAATCCTGGGAGGCTTGATGACAAGGATTCGCGGGTGCCGATTCAGCCTGTCAAAGTTGACCGTCATGATCAAGAGATTACGAGAACGAATCAATCATACCGGGCATCGAGTGAAAACACCCAGAAACGAGCTACTCCTCCGGGAAAGCTCACTCGAAGGGAGTCCCAGGTTACAGCTGCAAAGCGGGAAAAGTTAAGGATCCTGATTGTCGAGGTAGGCAGGTGTTCCGAGATCTGTTTATAGCTCAACTGACTTTAGTCATATGTCGCACAGGACAACGATATCAATCGAGCAATCTTAGCGAAGCGGCTCAGCGTGATGGGTCATATAGTGATCAATGCGACAAACGGGCAAGAGGGCATTGATATTATCAAGTCCGACCATGAGCTTGACGTTGTCCTCATGGATATTCAGTGCGTTTCTGCCAGGTCCTCCTATTCTCAGTCTCCCTGACACCGGTTCGCATAGAATGCCTATCATGAACGGCTTTGAGGCAACACAGAAAATCCGTGCCCTGGAATCTAACCCTCATGAAATCAACTCAGATAATACGTCCGTATCACCACGAGATTCTACCCCTCCGCCCAGCGCATATTGTGACCCGTCAGCATCACCGATATTCTCCCACCGACGCTCTCACGAGCTCAACGGAGGGCGTATACCAGTATTCGCCGTCTCAGCATCATTGATGGAACAACAACGTGGAGAAATGATTAACTGTGGCATGGATGGGTGGATTCTCAAGCCCATAGACTTCAAACGCCTGAATGTGATCTTAAGGGGTGTTACAGATATTGAACAGAAGAAGCAGAATATCTATCAGACTGGCGGAAATTGGGAGGTGGGAGGTTGGCTCGCGGACAGAACTGTGGACGTCCGGTAAATGGGGAGGTCCTGTGATACTTGGCCTGTATAATTATTACCGGCCGCACAGTCGCACATGATCTACTTGAGCGTCTGTCAAATTGGACATGCGAACGATTTCGGTAGCTGCGCCCATGGTCAAAAGGACTTTTTACTTGTATCATACAGGGCTTCGTGGTATCTCGGATATTTGGTCAAGTCGGACGTGGGCCATAACCATTCTATAACTCATGTATCATATCTTGCGTTTCGAAATGGCGTCATGTACACACACTTGTGGCGCCTTCTTACTTACTTTACTCTCACCATGTCTACTCTGGAGCTATATACGTGCTCCTGACATTCCCCCCATGTATCTCTGTCTCTCTTAATGGAGAAGTGTCGTGATACGGCATTTAGAAGCTTGCTTTTCTAACAATGGAGACGGCATGAAACCCCCTATCGGGTGGGCTCTAAGGACCAAACTTATAGTGGGGACTGAGGGCCCCAACGCAAAGAAAAGAAGACACTCCTGTTGTATATATCTGATTCTGCTTCTATGTTACTGGTTGCGCGAAGAGAAAAAAGATGAAGCGCAAACTTGGGAAAGAGTGCCTTAAAGGAGGGGAGAGAGAAGAAAGATGATAAATGTTATTTGCGTACGTGAGAGCAGCACACAGGATATCCAAAGGCAAATAGGGCGGAGGGAGGGGAAAGGAATGGAAAGAAGATATCGCATATACTTCCTTTACGGCTACCGAGTCCAATCTATCCATATTATGGACGTAGAATGAGACAAAGGAATCAAGTGAGCTCATAGGGTGATTGGGGGTCTGGTGTATGGACCTCCTCATAAGCTGAGAAAAGGTGACGGTTGGTCAGTCCGACTCAGTACGCTGACTTCGTTCGTTCTGCCTATAGATGGGATCCTGCTTCTCGGTTGATCTCCCTGGTCGATTGAGAACCCCTTGGCGTTTCAGAGGTATGTGCCGAGGATACAAATGGCCGAATATCTTTGTTGGAGGGGATTATTTTCGTTGAATCCCAGCGACAAGCGTGAATGCAGGTGCGCACAAGTCCCGAGCATACGATATAAGGCCTTGTTATTCACAGGGGTACGTCTACAGGGTCTTTACCCTAATTTTCAGGGGTGCATATATTAGGGGCGTATTGCCCGACGCCCAACTACCAACGGAATGAATTATATACATAGTTAATAGGAATGGATAAATACGATGTCATGCTGTGCTATACTATCACGCAGTCTCTTTCTGCGTGGGGGGAGGGGTGCTACAAGGTGATTTACCTCTAATGTGGTATAAGGTGTGAGTAACAGAGAGTGAAGTCCATGAAGTCCGGTTCTTGAACGAGTGTATGGCATGTATGTACGCGTGTTGATTGTGCGTGGAGTTAGAAAAGGTTTTGCTGTTAGTCATCGACCTCGGATACGAGGGATAGGCGATCAACACATAGTCGAGCAACGACTTCGCCATCTATGGGAATTGAATTGCCTTGGAATCCTTCGACATATTCGGGTATTGGGACTCCTGGACTGGTGAAGTATCTGCCGCGAAAGGAAAAGGAGAGGAGAGTGTTAGTTACGATTCAACGGGGGTTGACAATTTAGAGCTGAAAAGCGTACTCGTTTCCCCAGAAACCGTAATGCGTCATCCCAAGTGCGCGAGTAGTGTATTCATAGTCGAATGCGAAGCCTCCTGGGTAGAAAAATTCCATAACCGTAGCCCGGGGGTTGGGTTTCATCCACACGAGGGACGTGAGGCCATTTCCGTGGACGCCCATGAGGATCTAAGGTATACGCGATTAGTTAATAATATCATCTTATGAGAGAAAGACATACGGTTGTCCTTGCGGCAAGCCGAATTTGCTCGACGCGAGACATTTCCTCAGCTTGGACAACGTTCACTTCGTAACCATACGTGTCTCTGAGCTTGTATAGTTCTTTGACCAACTTATCGTGATCTGCTGGGATCAGCATCCGCCGTCCCCACTTCTGCCTCGAAATATACGTGATGACAGGTTGGTTCGTCGTACCTCTACCAACACTCGGATCCAACCCCGCAAACTCGATAACATTATTTCGTATGGGCATCCACCAATTAAGACTCCCTGGCAACGCAAAAGGGGCAGAAGCAGTGCGTTGATACCGCTGGAAATTATAAGACCGCATAGCCGCCGAACGATCGGCCACGACGACGCGATCGAAGACGAAGGGTTTGCCAAGTTCGGCTCTGTCGCGCCAGTCGTCAATGAATTCCATTGCGACAGAAGGGAAGGAGGAACGGGCAACCCATTCGTTCATGTGAGCGTAGTCGCGCCAGTGATTCGCGTCGAGGTGGCTAAACATGATACGACGAGCGAACGGAAGGGTTGTGTTTCCTTCTGCGGTGATTGTTGGGTCAAGCGCCGAGTAGGTACGCCAGAAGCCAAACCAGAGCTCAGCGGACCAATGGTAATAGTGTGTTACGCTACAGGATGCAACTCATTTGTGAGAGGGGATAGGAGAGAGGTGGAGAAGTAGAAGCGCACAATTGATAGGGATCGTTCACGAAAAACTAAAGAAAGCACATGTATCAATGGGGTGAATTGGAAGAGTATGATAGTATGGGACATACAGTTACACCGTCTATAATAGTTGCACCTGTTCCAAACAGTTCTTGGGCCTCTTTTGTGCTTATGATACGAATGTCCTTGTCGGTTGGTAATCGAGCTTCCTCCGCCTCTTGTCCTGGCTCAATGAAGATGCCTTTCGAAAGAATGTAAGACACATCCGGTAGCGTTGTGAGATCGTCCGCAACAATGTAGACGATGCCATTAAGGATATATAGTTTGTCAAACACCGTCCAACCTGACACACAAATTTCACATGAGGCTTCAAGTGGTGGCTTAAGAAGGCCGTGCAAGACCACGCACCTGGGACGTGTGCTACGACTTTTGTCTGAGGAACGGGATCTTTATTCCACGACAAGCGTGACTGTATGCGCGCTGGCAGCTCTGTTTGCAAGGTATGCGAGGTGTTTGATAGTGATTCTGTGGCGAGGAGAGGAGGGGGATGGGGCTGGTTGTGGGTGAGAAAGAGAAGGGTGACGAGGAGAAGGAAAACTAGGATGAACTCCCGTCGGGTAGGGAAGGGCGGAGCCATTGTGTGGCTGCCACTGCAGGAGTGTTGTTGGAGAAATAGATGGGGAGGGTCAAAAACCAGCCATTGAACCCATTCATCACGGCATCTGTTTATTTTTATCTTGGGCAATTTCCAATTCATTTATACAATACTCTACTACACATCATCCTTATTGTCCTATCATACCTGTCCAGTCGAATCTATCGTACTGCTGCTTGAACCCCTTTACCCGTTCCTTATTACTCCTGAAGTCAAGTCTGCGGGGACGCCGCCATCGCCGAGGCTCTAGTTCCAACAAGTTTCCGATGATTTCGCCCGCAAAATATCTGTGCATTCAGTTTGGTCGGCAACGGCTCCACTTGTTCACCAAAGTTACAACACATGCCTTGGGAATTCACCACCCCCTTTCTCTCCCTCGTCAAGATCCTCGTCCATTTCCTTGCCTGTTCCTTCAATCACATGCCCATAGCCTTTTTCGCCTTTATAATCGAATTGAACCATGAAGTATGGGAGATTAGGAACCATGGCACGTCGGAAGCCGCCAGGCCTAGCGGAGAAATCAATTAACTTCTTGTGTTGTGACCATTCCGCTTCTGAAGTCAGAATAGATTCCTATGTATTATCCTGAGTGTCGCACGTGCAGCATCTGATGAGCTATGTACCTTGAAGTAGCCTGGTATCAGTTCAAAATGGTCCCAGGATAACGGTACACATTCAATAACTGTATGGTTTTGCCGTTTTAATGAAACCACTGTCTCGTAGAAGACGACACCTTGGTCATCTTCCGCAAACATGCGCATGAGGCACTTCATAAAATTCTACAACTCCCGTCAGCACATGTCGAGCCCATCAGGGAGCGAGTTGATACACACCCGAACCTCGTCCCAGGTATCATCATCGGCTTCAAGCATGTTAAGGTGGTGTTGGATCGGTACTATTAGGCAGTGTCCCTTCACAAGCTCCTCATTGAGAGTACATGAGAGGTATGCACGAGTACCCATTGCGACAGCAGGGGTCTTCGGCAAAGAATCATCCTCTCCGTAGCAAAAAGGACACGACGCCAGCACTTGTTGAGTGCGCTTGTAATCTTATATACGAGACATAAGATGGACGGTATATACACAGCATAATTAGCACGTACCATTTATGGCAAACTGACGCTTCATAGCGTCTGAACGCATTTTTTGCCGACCAAGTTTAGCTGCATTATCATCCATATAGTCGAGATCGTTCTGAAGCAAACTTCAATAACCAAACCCTTTCCCCGAGTTATGGTTAATGTACGCACCTGGAATTTGCCATCTCCCATGATAGCCTTAGCAAACTGCGCATCCAAGTCCTTCTGATCAGCCATTCCAGCTCCGAACCTCTCCTGCCGCAGCATCTCTCCAAGGGTCATCGTGTCATCATCAGCGTTATACCGAATAACCTCTCCAGTCTTGCGATCGTGACTTTCGAACTACCATAAATTCAATCCAGGAACGTGGAAAGCCTGAGTTGGAAACCAACAAACCTTCTCTTCCTTCTTCCTCCTATTCCCCGGCTGCGGGGCGTCGTTCGCCCCACCATGCCCAACATCATATAACCTTCCCCTCGCGTCCAAAGTTGGTAGCACTTCAACCTTCGTCCTCACACTGTTATCTGAGTCTCCACTGCCATGCGTCCTACGCACTTCGTCTTCATACTCTTTTTCCAACTTCTCCGCATCGGGTGTTCCCATAAGCTTCGCGCGCAAAACCTTCGCCTGGAGTTTATTCAGAGATGAAGGCGACAGTGCCCGCCCTTTCGACCCGGAAGCAACCTGTTGGGGAGTCATGACGGATGGAATGGGTGTATGTGATTGGGCGAGGGGCGAGTTGGCCTGCGAAGGTAACCGTAGCGAATCCAAGCGTCTATTCACAGGTGCCTTCTCGGTGGGGGGCGAAGGTGTTGAGGGTGTGCTGTTGTCACCCGCAAATGCACCAGGTCTCCGGAACGACGAACTTCGACTGGAGCCACCACTCCCACCAATATCGGTAAACATTAACCTTTTTTCTCCACCGGAACCAATCTCAGTTCTTGATTCATTTTCACGTTTCCTTCCTCTTTCTTTTTCTCGGTCAGCTTTTTTGCCAGCACGTTCGTCCAAAATCCGACGCTCTTCCTTGGCTTCTTCGAATAGAGAGAGAGAACCGAATCGTTCAATGGCGACTTCATCAATGGGCCGGCTTTCCTCCTCAGCAGTCTCGTAGACGCGACGCAGGCGCATCATGCGCCAGGAGGAACCAGGGCCGCCGGGATTTGAGGATTTTGGAGGCGCGGGAGGCTCGTCATAGTCAACAGGCTTACCGTCTCTGAGAGATTGGTTGAGTTCGCGGGAGCTTACTTTCGGCTACAGTAGTTGGTCTCAGTGGAGCGCAGGGGGGGTGGTTACAGCGAGGTAATGCGTACCTTGTCTGGGTCAGGCTTGTCGGGCTGCTTTTTCTTGTGTTGTGTGCCGAGGCTGGAGAAGAAGTCGACTCCCCCACCCGTGGTACGTGCGTTTGACGACGATTCACCGTAGTCTTCTGTCAGAGATTCGTTTCCGATGGTTGGGCGACCAGAAGCAGGTGTATGTACAGGGGCGGCAGGTATGCTGGGTGGAAGGAGCATCCATTCGTCACGTTGGACTTTGGATTCACTTTTCGTTGTCGGAGGTAGACCAGGATCCGAAGGACTCTCTGCAGCTGTGGATGTAATCTTGAGACTTTCTGCCGTTGGAATGTTTGTAGCAAGAATCTATTGGCTCGGCCAAGTTGAGTAGGTATAAGATGAACCAGAAGAGACAAACACATACCCGTTCACCATCCATGTCAATATTCTTCTCTACCCACATATCCTCATCCGCATCGTCGTCTACAATAGACAGGTGACCCCCCTTATTTCCCTTATCCTTTTTCCGATGTTTATGTTTTCGACCACTCCCTTCATCCTCGCCCTCGTGCTTTCGCCGCTTCTTGTGTTTCCGACTCGAGTCTCTGTCCTTGTCCTTGTCGCGGTGCCTGCGTTCTTCTTTCTCCTTGCCTTCGTCTTTGTGTCTTGAAGATCGGTGCTTTTCTTCTCGTTCAGTAGTGTTCATCGTCCAGTCAGGGTGTGCATGAGAGTTCGGTTCAGGAGACGAAATACACGTGACATTATATCATAGCTTCCGTTTTCAGAAAAATTCAATGATGCGCGTCGGGCCCGCAATCTAATCAGCTTTATACTGACTCTAGCCTTTCTCTGTTCTCTCATCCTGAAACTCACCCATAGTTCTTTCTTTTCCAACTTGGACCATGGACCCAAAAGCGATGGAAGGCCAAGATCCAAATAATGTTCGCATAATCACGACGCTTGGACACGTCGACCACGGTAAAACGACCCTAATGGATGCACTGCTCGCCGCGAATAATATCATTTCTGCGCGTATGGCCGGTAAGATGCGGTACTTGGATAGTAGAGAAGACGAACAAGAGAGGGGGATTACCATGGAGAGCAGTGCGGTGTCGTTGAGATTCCACGTTATGGAACGTGATGAGGCTGGAGGTTCGTATTACGGTACATTTACCCCCGTAGTGGGCACAATACTCAGGTTTGGGTAGGAAAAACACCAAAAACATACACCGTGAATATGATCGATACACCCGGACATGTGGATTTTTCAAGTGAGGTATCAACAGCTTCGAGGCTGGTGGATGGTGCGCTGGTGTTGGTCGACGTTGTAGAAGGCGTTTGTACGCAGGTATTTACATCCACCGATTCACTTCATATTTACAAAATGAGATCGCTTTAGACTATCGCCGTGCTCAGACAAGCATGGCAAGACCGCCTCCGTCCGATCCTCGTAATCAATAAATTCGACCGTCTCATCACAGAACTCAAACTCGCCCCAGTAGAAGCACATCACCATCTTGCACGTCTCATTGAGCAGGTCAACGCAGTTATGGGTAATTTCTTTGCAGGTGAACGTATGGAAGACGACTTGCGTTGGAGAGAAGAACGCGAAAGGCGATTAGCTGCGAAGAAAGAACAACTGGCAGACGAAGCAGATGCAACTGTCAATGAGGAGGAAGATTTTCAGGAGAGGGATGATGAAGACATTTACTTTGCGCCAGAGAAGGGGAATGTGATTTTTGCTTCGGCGTTGGATGGATGGGGATTCAGGGTGGGCAAGTTCGCCCAATTATATGCACAGAAGTTGGGCATTAAAGAGGCGAATTTAAGGAGGGTACTCTGGGGTGACTATTTCTTGGACCCAAAGACGAAGAAGGTGATCAGCTATAAACACCTGAGAGGGAGGGCGTTGAAGCCACTGTTTGTGCAATTTGTCCTGGAAAATATCTGGGCCGTGTATGACGCCACCGTCATTAGCCCGTGCGTTCACTTCTGCTTCGGCCTCCCCTGTAAAATTCAATGGCACCCCCTAGGAATCCGGAAAAAGTGGCAAAGATTGTCACGGCACTTAACCTCAAGATTCCTCCACGCGACTTAAAATCCAAAGACACCCGTCAACTTCTCTCACTCATCTTCACCCAATGGCTTTCCCTATCGACGTGTATCATTCAAACAGCGATCGACGTGATACCCGCGCCCTCCCTCGCTCAATCAACGCGCATACCCAAAATGCTCTACCCAGATCTCCATGAAGCAACAATCGCACCAAAGAACAAACTGGAAGAGGATTTGTACGCAGGCAAAACAACACCTGATTCATATGTCACCGCGTATGTGAGTAAGATGTTCGCGGTGTCATCAAGGGATTTGCCAGAGAAGAAGAAGAGACCGTTGACAGCAGAGGAGATGAGAATAAGGGCGAAAGAAAGGAAAGCCGCAGAATCAGCAGCAGATGCTGCGCAGAATGAGGTGGAAAACAACTCAGCGAAGGAGAAAGAGGAGTCGCCAGCGTCAGAGGAGGCAGAGCAAGATTCGGAGGTTATCCTTGGTTTCGCGCGATTATATTCTGGCATACTTCGCACAGGAAGTACTATCCTCGCTTTGTTGCCCAAGTATAATACAGCACATGAACCGACACATCCAAATAACCAGAAGTATGTCGTTGAAGCCACGCTGGAGGGCTTGTACACCATGATGGGACGGGAGCTCATTGCAGTTGATTTTGTTCGTGCCGGTAATATCTTCGCGGTCAGAGGCTTGGAGGGAAAGGTCTTCAGGAGCGCGACACTTTGTGCGCCTGGGGAGAAGGGGGTGGAAGGGGGTGTTGTGAATCTAGAGAAACCGAAGTCATGGTTAGTCAACTTGGGTGCAATCACTCGTTTCGTGAGTAGGCCCTCTTACCGCGTATCAAGTTCTCTATATTGACATCTCTCACCTAGGCGCCACCCATCGTCCGTGTAGCGTTGGAACCAGCGTTACCAGCTGACATGCCTAAGTTGTTGAACGGACTTAAGCTACTTAGTCAATCGGATCCTTGTGTGGAAACCTTCCAGCAACAGACAGGAGAACATGTCATATTGACTGCAGGAGAATTACATTTGGAGGTGGGTTTCTTTTTTGTTCCGAGTCCACGCGCGTCATTGACCGTCAACAGAGATGTCTGAAGGATCTTCGGGAACGGTTCGCTAAGGTTGAAGTCCACGCGTCGAAGCCGATTGTACCATTCAGGGAGACAGCGATCAAAGCAACGGGTAACGTGTATCCACCGCAACAGCGGATGATGGATATATTTTGACCTCCCCGCGTTCTAGAAATGGCGTCAACAAAAACACCCGGTGTACCCCGAGGGACGATTAGGGGGGTGAGTACGCAGGACATAGTGTCGTTCGTCATTCGCGCGAATCCGATACCAGCGCCAATATTGGAATTCATATTGGATAACGTTACAACTTTGAAGAAACTGCAGCATGATAGGAGGGCTCGGCAAGAAGGTAAGAGTGAAGAAGCAGAGGAGGAGAGTGTAGCCGAAAAATATGGTGAAATCATACGGAAGCCGAACATCAAGCCCGAACAATTTTGGGACGCATTCCAAGATAAGTGTAGGGAAGTCGGGGGAGAGTGGGAAGGACTCGCGGATAGAATTTGGGCCTTCGGACCGCAGAGGGCTGGTGGTTGCTTGCTGGTCGATGCCCGGAAGGCCGGGAGTGTTGTGTCGTGAGTGAATCTTGGATGTCTGTTTAAATTGTTCATTAATATGGCTTGATGCCATTGATTGGGTGGTAGGCTCAGACGTCGGCTGGAACGGGCTAGACCTGATGATGGTGATGGTGGGACAAAAAAAGCTATTCGTGACATTGAAAATTACATCGAGACTGGCTTTCAGCTTGCGACCTTCCAGGGCCCATTATGTGCAGAGCCGGTAGAGGGACTAGCTTATTTCGTTGAAAGCGTAGAGATTGACCAGTCAGCCTTAGAAAAGGAAATGGGTGAGTTTCGGGAGATGTCTTCCGATCCATTCAAGCTTGGCCTTACCTGTTGTAGAACATAACCGCATGGCGCAAGTTACTGGTTCCATCATCACTGCCGTCAGGGATGCATGTCGTAATGGGCTTCTTGATTGGTCGCCCAGACTTATGCTAGCGATGTACACTTGCGACATTCAAGCATCAAGTAAGCGTGAGAGCCTATGGTATAAATTGTGTGGGACGCTAATCATTCGCAGCTGATGTTTTGGGGAAAGTCTATGGCGTCGTTGCTAGGCGGCGAGGAAGGATTGTAGCAGAAGAGATGAAGGAGGGAACATCATTCTTCACCGTTTCGGCCCTCTTACCAGTTGTTGAGAGCTTCGGGTTTGCCGATGGTGCATTCGCTGTTCTTTTTGGGAAATATGATATTGATAATACTTTTAGACATCCGAAAACGCACATCAGGCGCTGCAAGTCCGCAGCTAATCTTCAGCGGGTATGTCACGCTTTTTGTACCAACGATTTTTCTCCAGGAAGCCCTGACACTGCCTCAGGTACGAGCTACTCGATCAGGATCCATTCTGGGTTCCAACTACGGAAGAGGAATTAGAGGATTTAGGGGAAAAGGCCGATCGAGCGAATGTTGCAAAGAGTTATATGGATGCTGTGCGAGACAGAAAAGGTCTCTTTGTGGACCGCAAGATAGTTGAATTTGCGGAGAAGCAGCGAACGCTGAAGCGGTAGTTATTTAGTCCTTCTGCAGTACAAGGGATCGTATTTGGTTGCTTAGTAATCTCATCAGAATTCCCGTGTCTCCTGTTCGCACTTCCTAAGCCCTCTTCCCTCACTACTCCTTCTTCCCGACCTCGTCCTATCTAAAGCTTCAATGGCCTCTATCTTATCACCAACACACGCAATATTTCTCGCACCGTCCAGGAGGGATCCTCCTGCGCGTGCCGCTCACGAACTGCCGATTCAGCAGCCACCACTTCAGCAACAACAGCCACCTCCGGAACAAGACACCTTCGATGACAACTATCAAGCACTCTTCTGCAAGGCCATGTACGACTATATTGCACAAGACGCCTCAGCCCTTTCATTCCGCCGCGGGGACATCATCGAGGTGCTCAATCAGCAACCGTCGGGGTGGTGGGATGGTTTGCTTGGAGATGAGCGGGGATGGTTTCCGTCTAACTATGTGACCCTGATCTCCCTGGAGGAGGCAGAAATGGCATTTTCTGGTTCCGACTACTCGAATGGGGACGGGGTGGCCCAGTCTGACAGTGATGCAGGAGTGCTAGATATGTCGGACGTGATGATGAGGAGGCAGACACAGAATGAGGAATGGCCGGATAGTACTTATGCGAGTAAATACGTTAGTAACGGGAACACTGCAACGCCCCAAGGGTCCCAGACCAACGACTTTTGGGAGCCCAATATCATGGATGACGGACGGGTAAGCTTACTGTTTATTTATTCCCGTTATTTATGTTGACGGCGCTCTTCAGATATTTTACGTCAATTCACGTACGGGAGAACATTCCTGGGATTTGCCCCAGGAAACGGCAGATGAAATTTCTGAAAGCGAACTTGCTGGTCTTTCAGCGCAGAGCACCGTTCGAGCAGCAACCGGGGCAGGAATGGTGTTTGGGGCTGCCGCGACCGCTAACGGCATCAATGGTGCACACACAGGTGAACCCGTGGGTTTTGGTGTTCCTCGTTCTACTGGCACGCCTGAGCCCTGGATCAAACGATTGGCTGACGACGGGCAGTCTTACTATTATATCAACAAGCAAACTGGGAAGACTGTGTGGAAACGGCCTGAAGCCGCCGCTACTAATGACTCACACTCGGACTTGGACGATTCTAAACCTCCATCAACTGTGCAACCTGCAACGTCGAGAAGCAGCGTCTATTCTGACGACTCGGATGTACATCCCCTCGACCATCCTCATGCTCCTCGGAACATCGATTCATTTCGTCAACTTCCAATACAAACTCAGGCTGCCCAGCCCGACGCTGCGCATGGCGGCATCCACCTGACCTCGGAAGAGGTTTTTGCAAAGCAGCTTCAGCAAGCGCTGGCGCCTCCACCACCGGAGGTCGTTACGGAGTTATCCTCGAAGGCTCAGGCTGCTATTCAGGCTATCATGGATACTGTTCGGGGTACTGTCGGCCGTGCGGGTGATGATCAACGGATGGACGATCTAATTCAGGCGGCTGTCCGTACAGTTCGCAATCTCCTTTACATTTCCGCGCCGAACGCGAGCCACATGCCCACCGACCTGCTTGTGCGGGAGGGCCGCGAAAGGCCGTCGTCATCGTCGCCTCTCAAGCCTGCACAGCGACGGGTGACAGCGACTCTATCTCGACTTGTATTATCGGCTCGGGCGATGTACTACGACTCTGGCTCTCACATATCCGAGACTCTGACTCGAATTGAAGCAGACGCTGTAGAATTGGAGAGGGCTGTTGGGTCGTTCATTGTGGAGGTACAGCGTTGTCAACGCGATAGCAACAAGGACGAAAAGACTTCGAAGCGCTTATATGGCGCCTTTTCTACGGCAAATATTGGGGCCGGACTGGTTGGTGCTGGTAGTGCCGGTACATGGAAAGGGTTTGGTTGGGTTTCCCAGGAAGTGGAGGAACAAGCGCCAAAGAAACATCTGAATCAGGATGTCGTAGCCGAGGTGCTAGCGATGTTAGAAAAAGTTGAGGATTTATTCGCCCTCCTAAGCCAAGCTTTGATATCCTCAGCTGACAGCTCAGGTGCGTCATATAGCCAATCATTACAACTTGAAATTCTCACAGAAATTTATCCACAGTGGAGCAAATTCGTCAACGGGTGCAGGACTTGATCGCCCATGTTTCCCATTTCCTTGGTTTTGTAGCGGACATCCATGTTGCACGACATGTGGACATTGATGGTATCCGCCAAGCTGGTGAAAACGTAGATGACATGTATGCTCAAACGTTAGCTAGGGCAAGGGCCCTTGTA
Organism: Macrolepiota dolichaula; assembly: GCA_003315915.1. Classification (NCBI taxonomy): domain Eukaryota; kingdom Fungi; phylum Basidiomycota; class Agaricomycetes; order Agaricales; family Agaricaceae; genus Macrolepiota; species Macrolepiota dolichaula. Next base: position 16,820 of record QFDT01004610.1, on the reverse strand, counting down.
CGGACCCTAGAAACCGCGGTTCAAGCAGTCTACGATGACAGCTCATCCCTTCTTTTGACCACTCAGGTCATCCCATCTCCAGACTTTCATTACCCTATCGATGAACGTGCGACAGCGTTCCGCCTTCTGGAATCCATTGGATCTTCCCTTCGAGTTAACCTCGGTTTGGTGCGCGAGGCTCTGGAAGGTCTATTGGCTGTTGGTCACGAACAAGCGGACATCGCGCAAGGAGATTACAACGGATCCATTGAATGGAGGATGTCTAGATTGAGCATAGTCCACAGCCAATTTGGCGGAAATGGGAGGATGTCGCAGGAGTTCGAGAGCGTGTTGGATCTTGAGCAGGAGGATGTGGTAGATTTCGATCATGTGTTCAGTCGACCTGCACCGCCGCCTAAGGTTCTAAGGCCTCCAGTAGAACTTTCGGTCGACTCGCTAGGCACCTTGCACGAAAGCTCCGAGCACCTCAATGGATCTACTGAGGGAAGCTATGCTACAGAGAGTAGCACCCTACCACCCGACCCCACTGACGAGAATTTCGATGCAGATGCGTATACAATCGATGAAGAATGTGAGTCATTCACTTGCCTCTAATTTCCTTTCTGTCCGCTTCCCTGTTACTTTTCTTTATATTCTTGTGGCTATTATCGAGAATTTTGCTAACCTGATATTTCTAGTGGAGCCCGCCAAACCCAAAAAGCCAATGCGACCTGGGCCCGGGAAGCTGATCAGCTTATTGGGCAACGAATATGCAGATAAAGTTGCCGCCGAATCACAGCCTTGGTTTTTGCGTTCGAACTTCAACCCTTCGGAGATTGTTATCGACGAGGCCGATAATACAGTTAAGGCGGGTACAGTGCCTGCGCTCGTTGAGAAACTGACTGCGCATGATCAAGTCGGTAAGTAAAATTTCGATTATTTGATTAACTTGGCCCGAAATCTCACATTTTCCTAGACCTCCCTTATGCCAGAGCTTTCTTGATGACCTACAAGGACTTCACCACACTAGATGAGCTTTTCGACCTCCTTGTGCAAAGGTTTAGGCTACAACCCCCCGAGAACCTGACACCCAAGGAATTGGAAGACTGGACCAAACTCAAGCAACATATAGTTCGCAATCGGTAAGTTTCAATCATGATATGTGCAATGGTCAATAGTTCACGTTCCTCCAGTGTCCTGAACACTTTCAAGACAATGATCACTGAGCAATATGTTCTCGACAAAGAGGATATGTACATTCTTGGCAGGATAAAAGACTTCATATCTCAGGAGGATGTGGGGGTCATGCCAGCGGCCAAAGCTCTCAGAAGCCTCATTGAACGAGCAGTATGTCCCTGTCATCTAATCATGATCCGTTATTCACTATCTTCCAGCAAACCAATGGTGACACAGCTATCCAATCCTTTGTCACTACAAACCAGACACCTGCACCTACTCCTATTTTGCCGAAGAACAGCAAGAAGTTGAAGTTACTCGATATCGATCCCCTGGAATTAGCAAGACAGTTGACCATCATGGAGAGCCGGATGTATCAGCGCATCAAACCGATTGAGGCGCTGGGTCGTGCACGCGCGCAGAAAATGGATATCACCGATAATATTGGGGCTGTTATCCAGACAAGCAACCGGGTATGTGGGGACTATACGTCGGCCATGAAGAAAGCACTCACCGCTCGCATAGATTGCAGATTGGGTTGCTCACTCAATTCTAAGTAAAGAAGACTCGAGGAGGCGGGCGCAAGTTGTGAAATACCTCATCAACGTCGCTGATGTGAGTGGGCCTGGATGAGTTTTATAATGATGATTACTGACATTGATTCGTTTCACGTAGCGTTGTCGCATTCTCAATAATTTCTCAAGTATGATTGCTATCACGTCAGGATTGAACACACCCCCTATTCGTCGCCTCAAGCGGACATGGGAGCAAGTCAACCAGAGAGTCATTGCCCAGTTCGCTGCATGCGAGGTTACGATTGACAGCAGCAAAACATTTGCCAAGTATCGTCAGCTCATGTCCTCCGTTACGCCTCCATGCGTCCCCTTTATTGGTGAGTCAGCTAGTTCTATGATCCGTAATAGCTGCTGAAACACGGTGCAGGTGTATTCCTTTCGACACTACAGTTTACCGTGGACGGCAACGCAGATAACCTCCCGGGAAACCTTGTCAATTTTTTCAAGCGTCAGAAGGCGTCAGAGGTCATGGATGATATCAAGCGATGGCAAGCGACACCGTACAACCTCACACCAGTTCCCTCTGTTCTCAACTTCATCGATGATTCCTTGAACCAATTCAGCAACACAGATACCCGGGCGTCTAGTGATATCTTTTGGAAGCTTAGTCTTGAACGAGAGCCACGAGAGCGAGAAGACGAGAAAATGGCCCGTTTGCTACAGGAGAGCGGATTCTTGTAGTCTGGTCCTCACCCAACTATCACTCCTGGATATCCCCCTCGTCCTCGTTCCTCCTTTTTTCACCAGACTTTTATTACCTCAAAAACTGCTCTCCCATTGCGTAGTTCATAAGTGTTGGTATTGCTTATGTTATTGATATTGAATTGGGCTTACCTTCCTGTTTTCGTGCTCTGTACTATATAGCATTTTTCTTCGGCCTTTCTTTTTTCAATGTTTTGTTGGATTATAACTTTGACATCCAACCCTGCAGTCTTTTATTCGGAATACCCACCTTCGTTCGTCTTGGGCACGTCGCTTATAGGATAACATATTTCTCTTTACGTAATACAATATTTCTTGATCGAGAAGCTTTGTGCGCTTTATTGAGCGACCAGCCATATACACTTGACCGTAGTTCTCTACGCTCTTTCCACACGAGAGAGGGTTTTCACAATAACTCAACTATACATCCAAGTAATGGATGAGGAAACAAATTTCTTTGAACGTGAGCGTGATAGGCTTGCACGCGAGATTACTACGGTGCGGATCACTGGATTGATTTATTGAAACCACTGTTATTGAACGATATCATAGGAGTTTGAGGAGCTACTATCATCCGGCAATGCTCTCAACCGCAAGCTGGAAGAGGTCTTGGGCATGACTAGAGAATACGAAACTATTGCGTCGCTCTGGCATAGTTTCTACCAGCTGATGAGGGAATCGGGAAAGCAGGATGCGGCATCAGAAGATACGGTGTCTGGTCTCCCAGGCACCGGAGGTCACGTTGTTGCAGGGATGAAGCAGAGCACAACGAAGGAGGATTCATAGAAACCACTGTCCTATGTTTATTCAATTTCACTTAAATTCCCAAACCCTCTCACTTCCTGCCTCTTAGGATTTTGGTTGGTTGCGTATTGACAAGATGACAAGCCTCAGGATATAAACGGGACAAAGGCCGGCAGTCGCTGTCCACAACCAGCGAGAATCGCCATCCACATTGGGTACCTTTCTGGGGAAGGCTGGGAATCGAAGTGACGAGCACTCCGCACGCTCACAAGGAATCAAATGTCGGCCGTGCAAGCGCAGCTTCCCTACGCATGAATTATTTTTCCTGGCCTCTCCTGTCCCAGCTAGGACTCTGGATCCTAATAGTCGCTGGGATTGGGAACTACCAACAATACCGGCCAAAGCATACCGCACGGACAGTGGTCCTAATCACCGTAGATACTGTTAGCGATGGTCAAGGAAGGATTCCTGCCGAACGACTCCAGGTCCCTCATTGGCCCGGAATGATAACCCTCTTGAACACATACCCTGTGACATGCATGCTGGCAGTCTCTACACCAGTGCGCAGAGCATTGGGTACAGAAAACGCAGCACACCTCTTTATATCTATATGCTGTGATCCCTGTATCTCTGAATGTCACCGCAGGCACTTAAAGTCGTGGGCAGAAACTACAGACATTTCCACGTGTAACTTGCGCGCCAGGCCTCCTGAAATGATTCTCTGGTGCCCCATTTCGACCCGCTAGTCTACCGAGACAATTCTTCCAAGAATTAGGTGAAGATCCACGGACCCGCTTTTCCACCTTGATAATCCGAACCTGGCGCCTAGCGCTTCGTCTAATGCAACTTCGTCACATTCTATCACCCCCCCTGGGGTCGCAAGGATTCACGCGTTGAATGGTCACGGTCCCTCCTCCCAGCCAATGGATGTGAGCTCTGGAACACATTTGATCCGCCTACGTCAGGCTTGGAAGGCCAAAGGGTCGCTCCCTTACCTGTCAAAGCCAGTGCTTATCGATTATCTGTCTTTCCACGAGGAGTTGATTGTCCCATTCTAGCCCATAAGACCGAGTACAAGGACTTTTGGAAGCCAGAAAAACCACTTGGAGGATAACATGTGGAGCTAAACCCCTGCCCCCGCGTTCTCCACCCTGCGTCACTCCACATTTATTTCCGAATTTCTAACGCAAGGACCTCATATTACGCTTAGCGTGGTGTAAATGACCAGAAATTACCGCATTAGTTCCCTCATGTGCTTACAAAGTAGTGGTGACAGACTGGGAACACACTCGCAGTCGTGTTCAAAGCGCACCGAAGTAAAAGCGAAATTTCTCGATCTTTTGTGTATAAAAGCCAATCGTGAAGAGCCTACAAAAACAACAAGATGAAGTCTTATTTCGCTTTTGCTTCGCTCGCGTGGCTCGCAGGCACCGTACCTGCTCATACTATCTTCCAAGAGTTGTATGTCAATGGTGTTTCCCAAGGCCATACTACTGGTATCCGGGTGCCAGAATACGACGGCGTGAGTAACCATTTCCACCTCTCGAAGTAGTCCAATTCTAACTGCCTCAATCCTAGCCCATCACCGATGTTAACTCGAACGATATTATTTGCAACGGTGGAATCAACCCATATCGCCAGCCCGTATCAACCACAGTCATCCCGGTACCTGCCGGTGCTCAGGTCACCGCTGAATGGCATCACACTTTGGATGGTGCTACACCTGGTGATGCCGCCGATCCAATTGACTCGTCCCACAAGGGACCTGTCTTGGCTTACCTGTGAGTGATCATTCAAATATTGTATTTTGGCCAGAGACAGCTGACATAACGTATGATCATAGTGCCAAGGTACCTGACGCAACTCAGAGCAGCGTGACTGGTCTTCAGTGGTTCAAGATCTATCACGACGGCTACTCTGGTGGCAGCTGGGCTGTTGATAGGCTCATTTCGAACCAGGGGAAAGTCAGTTTCTCTATCCCGAGCTGCATCGCTCCCGGCCAGTACCTGCTCCGTGTTGAGCTTATCGGTATGTTTGATCCCATAATTCACTTCGACCTACGGCTGACTTTTGGTTGCAGCCTTGCACTCGGCGAGCAGTTACCCTGGTGCTCAGTTCTACGTAAGTTCACACGAAGAGTTATGTTCATTACGAATGGTCGGGCTTATTGACGCGTCTATAGATGGAATGTGCTCAACTTGAAATCACCGGCGGTGGAAGCACCTCTCCCCCTACTGTCAGTTTCCCAGGAGCATACGAGGGTACGTGGTAGGGTCTTGCTCTTTGTTCGCAATTATGAACATATATTTGACAGGTTCTGACCCCGGTATCACAATCAACATCTATAACCCCCCTGTCACTAGCTACACTATCCCAGGTATGTTATTGCACACACTTGGCATCAGTAATGGATCACTCACTTCTCACAATAGGACCTTCTGTCTTCAGCTGCTAGTGGATGGTATCGCACATCGAGGATACTACGAAATTTGGGGATTACGCACCCAAATCGGGGTAGGTGATGACAAGAGTATCTTAGGTAAAAGACAATTGGTATCATAATAGATATCTTGGACGTCAGACAAGTTTTCTTTTGGCCCTTGAGAGACTCAACTTCAAACATCCGGAGAATGGTGGTGTCACAGTGCACATGATATGACCATCGATACAAGAAAAATGCAGCGCGAGGCATTCGATGCAACCATTGCTATATGTCCTATTATTCCTGGGCTCCGCCCAATAGTCCGAGAGAGCATACAATACACGCTCCTGACAACTATGTACTGTATATCTTTGAGTTTGACTGTAATGACATTTTAGTCTAAAGGTCCCCTGAACTTGACGCTTCATCTGGGATCAGGTATTTCCGCCGCTAGAGAAACGAAACATAGGCAAAGACACAAATAACATACCCAACGATTTGGACGACTGGGGACTGCGGGGATTGAATAGAGTATTGCCGTAGGTCGTCCAGCGTTTGAGTGTATGTCATGGTCTAGGACTATAATTTGTGTGCACCATAGATATCCAGGATTGCGCCAGTGAAAACGTCCTTAGGCAAGAGGTTCAGTAAACACAGAGGGTAACGATATATATTATAACACAGACAGCGACGACGATCCTATTAAAACAACGGGGTAAAAAGGCTTAAGGATGATCTGCCCAAGTCGCCACCTGAAAAAAGGTGTTTGATCAGAAGCCAAGGGAGAGCGCAACCAGAAAGGTAACATACCCATGAGAAACCATTGAATTCAGCTTGGTCTCGAGCAGTCAACTGGCCATGGACGGGTGTCAAGGTAGGCTTTTCGCGAGTGAACTCTTCATCGAAGTTGCTGGTATCGGCCAAACCGTTCTGCAACAAGAATCAACGGCGTGCACGAAAAAGGGTACGATGGTTACTCACAATCTTGGGGAAATATGGCGGTGGTATACGCTTGTGCAGCACGTCGTCAAAATTGACGTCCTTGAAGAAAGGTTGTCGTTTGATTTCCTCGGCGTCCTCTTTCCCGGAACCAAGACGACGTAAAGGATCACGCTGCAGAAGCTGTACACATACGTATTAGCATTGCCCGTCTTCAAAAAGTGGCGGCCCGACTCACTTTTTGCAGGATAGAAACAGCATCCCGAGGCATAGTGATGGGGTATAAGGGTTCATCTTCCAAAATCGCATCAAAAATTTCATCTTCATCCTCTCCTCGGAACGGGGACTGTCCGAGCAGCATTTCGTATGTCAGGACACCAAATGCCCACCAATCAACAGCTCGCCCGTAACGTTGTTCTAAAAGAATCTGCAACAAATACTTGTCAGACAACAGCCATCATGATCGAATTAGAGATCACAGACTTCAGGCGCCATAAATTCTGGTGTTCCACAGAAAGTTGATGTTGTCTGGCCCCACCACATCTCTTCTTTGCACAGACCATAGTCAGCAACCTTAACGTGTCCATCGAGTGTCAGTAGAATATTGTCCAGTTTCAAATCACTTATGTCTACAGTCAGATTGCTGCAAAGCGGCTTTGAGGAAGCAAACATACCGGTAAATAATGCCGTTAGCATGGAAGTATTCCAGTGCAAGCAGAACTTCGGAAGCGTAGAACTTGGCCTGTCGCAGCGAAAACTGCTTCCTTTGGATATGTAACATTAAATCACCCCCACTAACGTACTCCATGACGAAGTAGATACGTGTTTCCGTTTGAAAACACGAGTGTAGTCCAAGTAAGAATGGGTGGCGCTCCCTCGCAGCGGTCATGAACACTCGCTTCTCAGAACGGGTACTGAGCGGCGGCAAGATTGATCAAAAACTAGTTCATTCAAAAGGCCATACCTCACATACCTTTCTACTTCATCATTATCGATGATAAATTCTTTCTTCAGGACCTTAATCGCATACAGGCTCGTCGATGCCTTTTCTTCTGCGAGCATGACTTTACCGAAATTCCCCTTTCCTAGGACGGCCAAGAAGTTGAAGTCATCAAGCCCAACTTTACGTTTCGCCGTTGCCTGGCGGGTTGGCTGCTGTTGTAGTCGCGGAGGTGTTGGTGCGTTCTGATAGGGGTCTTGCGAGGGTCGAGTCACAGGCAGGGGTACACCTGGTTGCTGCTGAGGTGATCCCATCGGTGGTTGTCCTGGTCGTCCCATCTGAGGCTACATACATGTTAGGCCAATATGTACGAGAATCAAAGCGAAATTACTGACAGGGTAACTTTGTTGCGCGTAAGGGTCAGGCTGCGCCTGCTGGTCATAGGGTCGTGACGGTGGCCGAACTGGAGGAGCCATCTGCGGAGGGTATCCTGGACCTCCAGGTTGCCTTCCAGGCGGTATTCTATTCGCTAATGTCGGTGATTGTTGGGGGGGGTATGGCGGTCCTTGTTGTGGAGGTGGGATCTGTGGTGGGGGTTGCTGATAGCGGGGGTCTTGTGCATAACGATCTGGGGGAGGCAGGGGTCGCCCGTAGCCGTCGAATGTGGGGGCCTGCTGTTCGAGCTTCATCCTGTCCATGGCGGGACCTAATTGGCTGACACCCGCATCAACCGGGGGGGCAGATGGTGGCGGAGGAGTTTGAGATTGCTTCTGCATGGTTGCCGTCGCTACCCTGGACTGTTTATCGACTCTCGCTCTGTTAATATCGCGCCAGCTGCGGAGGAGCTCGTTGGCCGTCTCCATCGACATGCCACAGAAATCGGGTACAAGGTGGGCACAGTTTGCGTGGCAAGTGATATCACACTCTGTGCATCTGCGGGCATTTTTGCGGCCGAGAGGAAGCATATAGCCGCAGTGGCAGCACCAGTTCGCGCCAATGTTTGTGAGTGGCTCGAAGCGGTGAGGAATGCGGTGGTTGATTTTCTCTTCGTCGCCATCCTGAAGAAATAGTTATACCAATCAGGATGAGCTGAAAACGTGGGGAGTACTTACTCCTGTGTTCGATTTTGAAATACACTTGGTGACAACTTTCTCGTAACATTTCTTGTGACATGTGTACCGACAGTCCTCGCACTGATACCCAAGAGCATTGAGGAGGAAGTCGTTGCAGAAAGCGCAGAGCATGAGTTGGTAAAATTGTCGTTGCACGAATTTGTGTCCGTTCATTTCATGGACCTCGCCCTTACGCTTGCGAACAGCACCATGACGACCCAAACCCCCCATGGGTGCATCGAGAGGCCGTTTGCGGACGTTCTCCTTCACTGAAAAATGGATTAGATTCCCTCTTTCGAGTGAACGCAAACATGTTAAACTCACTGAAGTTGAGATGCAGAGCGATGGCACCGGCGGGCTCAACTGCGAACCAGGCTTCAATACCTTCACTGCCTGGTTGACCGGGGGGTGCGCCCCCAAACGCTCCCTGGGCACCAGGGAAATTTAATGGAGCATCTATACCGCCCTGACCACCTGAGTGTCCTCCCATCCGAGCCATTGGGTTGTCACCAGGCATAGCACCAGCAGTCACCCAATACCCTTGCCCGGTCTCCATCCCGACCTTCTGCCTTCGAAGAGCCTCTACGAGGTCACTGATCCTGATCCAAAGTATACCAATGGGAATAGCATGTGGATCATTTCCTTGTTTGTCGTATACTACGATCTCCACTTCATTTGCCTTATCCACGGTCATTTCAAATTCTTCATTCCATCGATCAGTGCGCGACGGATGAGATCGAGCCATTTGAGTGCCTTCTACTTTGATGGAAACATAGGTTTCCGTTATTGCACGCGAGGATGAGCGGAAGCGTGTTGTGACTGGTGCATGGTCTAATTCCCGAGCGCCTCGAAGTGTTACACGAAGTGTTCCAGAGATTGGCTTTGACCGGATATTAGCTCCACGTTCGCTTTCATTGTCATTATCTGGGGGAATTATATGCCAAAAAGGTGAGTAAGTGGCGTTGAACCAACGAAAACTCCTTACCGTTGTCATCGTTCTCCACAACATCGTCCAATATATGCAGAGTTCTGTATCGTTTGAGGGCGGCGTTCAGCAGTTGGATCTTCTTTTCGCTCTCAACCTTCTTGCTTTCGGCGTCGGCTTTTGATTTTTTGTCCCCGTCTGCAGAATATAGTTTGGCCATCTTGTCTATACCCTGCTTGTATTGTTTTTCAACCTGAAGCTTGAACTCAAGTTGGTGCAACATCTTGGATATTTTTCCCGGTGTGATTGGAGTATCAGCCTTTATCAAGTCTAGATTGCTGAATGCCTTTGCTCGTGGCAGGCCATCTGACTGCTGGCCATGGACTGTGTCCGGCGAGCGCATACCTTGAAGATCGTAGTCCTTTGGGGGAACCTACAAGATACACGATATCAGACAACAACGGGGTTGTAATACAAGCCTGACCGGACCTGAGGGGATGGTACTGCTCCTGATCGGAGGGGATCATCGCGTTGTGGCTGTTGTTGTAGTTGTAATTTCCGAGCCTGAAGCTCGCGGAGGGTCTGTTCGTAATACGCGAGATTCTTCTCGGTTTCTCTAATCTTGGCGGCATTGCGCCCGAGGACATCTTGGTTTGCGGTGGCCCGTCCTAGAAGCTGCGACGCCTCCAAGATCTTTCGTTCTGTCTGGATGTGTTTGTAAACCTCCTGGATCTTCTGGTCAAGCTCATGACCCTGGAACTGGACGATAATCAGCGCGATCCGTGCTGGGATCGGTGCCAGCGAGTAGAGCATACCATAGTTGTGCGTCCGCAGAGGTACCTGCGTGCGTGGGGGACGTGGAGAAGGACAGTCGAGGGAGGGGATAAATGGGAATCGAGAGTCAGGCTGCTTTCGGGGCTGTGACGGTTTGTTATCAATTATTTTCCCGAGATGTCCATATCCAGACGACTGGTACATAGCAATTATGTATTACACACTGCCCTGCTTTCTCCATGGTCTGCATCGCCCACAAGACCACTTTTAAGGCTTCATCCGACAATTTCACATTAGTGCTGACGGCCAAACACACCCTCCGTGCTTCAGAACATGGCGATGACGAGATACGGACAAATTCCCCGCAAGATACCCTGGCGCAGAATCCACTTTTGTTCACACTCGGTGGTTCTAAGGATGGTATCTTAGCTACACATCATGAAATCGTTACCTCGAAGACCACGGGTCGTTTGCTTGAATATTTGCGTAGGGTACCTAACCCCAAGCAACGCACATCATTCCTGTTTAACAAGTTCACATCGATGTGTCCAATAGAACGCACTAGAACTCGGCCTAGATACTGTCTCCAAAATCGCCGGCCACCAACAAGAAGATGTTCCCTGCTGCGAGTGTGGCCTCGAATTTCTTCTAGTGTTTGCTGACTTGCCCATGAATTTGTAGTTACTGTGACTTTCACGTATGCAGAAACCGCGGAGGAACTCGTTTCAGCGCATCCCACATTAGAATTCCTGCACCTTGATTATTCGTGGAGAATGCATCAGGGCCTTTCGCATGGTAATGACAAGCTTGAATTGGACTGTTATCCCTTCTCCGAGAACCTTACTCTCCCGCTGCAAACTCTTTTGGATGACGTTGTCATGCGCTTTGTGCGAAACGGCTTGGTGAAGTTTGTTATAGGCTTCTTTCATGTTCTCACTCTCAGCTTATGCATGAAAAAAATAGGCGGTATCCATTTGTCTTCGGCAGGCTAGCTCAAGTAAATTTCTCTACGCGCGATCACCAGCTTGTTAATGGTCCCTGTTAGCAATTCAACAATGAGATCACCTATTTTCAACCGATGATCACGTCAATCAAGAGAATCATACAACGTTCCCTCAACCCAGCATTTAATTCGCAGTGTAGGCAACTCCTCAAGGTATTTTCAGATGACAGAATTATTAGCTTCTCTGCGTCGGCCTTATCGGAATGCCATTCTACCTCAGCTCCTCAGACATCGCTTCAATTTCCTCCCCGAGTCATACCCACACAGGCAATCTCATGACCGTCAAACGTCAGGAGGGAGAATTAGTACCGAAGCAGCCTTCTATCTCGCAATGAAACATCTTTTCAGGGTTGGTATGAAATGCAGTGCATTTAAGGTGAGTTTCGTGCTTGAGTGGAGTATTGCACTAATTTTATTTTAGGGTACTCATGTGTACATCATGGACGTCGAAGAACAAGAACTCCTAGAAACGAGGCCTCAGCCGACAGTTATACCGTCTGATCGGAGCCTTACCCTCCCTCTAGATGTCCTATCTTTAGACCAGGAGGTTGAACCTGACTCCGGAATGGTCCGTAAGGGAGGATTGTCGCTTTTCGAAACATTTTGGCTTCCCGAGCCTGTTGACACCACGGACTTCTCAAAGCCAGGCCTCGACGATATACTTCTGGATACGGACAGCGACTATGGGAGTGATTTAATTACGGTGGATGAATTGCCTCTGTTCCGAGAAGCTGGTGTTGGCGAGGTCAGTGTTGACCTAGACGACTCGGATGAAAACCTGCCTTGCCCTCCCATTCTGTACCGCCCCTCGAAGGATTCGAAGGTCACACTACCCTTACCTCTTTCTAGGGGTGGAATTTATGAGAAACGCGTACTAGTTTCACCGCCACAGGATTCCAGACATACGGGGTCCTACCATAGAAGTAGTCCAACCTGCGTCGTGCCGGGTCACATTGTTCGAGCTAGGTCAGGCGACACTCGGACTTCTCAGGCGAAGAATAAAATGGACCACATGTCTCATCCTGACCAGTGGAGGCCGTTACCTACGTCTCCCAGAGAAGCCTTCGTACTTCTCGATTCGAGAATGCCTGTGGTACCCCTAGCGAATGGTGAAGTCCCATTGGATACGGACATAACTACGGAGGCCAACATAGACTTATGGGCATCAATACTATCAGAACCAACCGAGTCGGCCATAACCTTAGCCTCAAATCCGCACAATCACACAGTTCATCAAGAGGCCTTTGTCGATGTTCTATCTGAGGCCTCGGGTGGGGGGCTCAATTTGGACGACCAGGATAATTGTGAGATGGAAAACGCGATGAACTATATAGATTGCATCATCGGGGGAGATGCGATAGCGGGGTCTTTGATTCAAGAATATGATGCAGAGGATCCCAGTGGCGAAGAAGCGGATCGAGTGAATATTTTCTTGGAGTTGTTGGATGAAGAATTTGGAGTGGAAGGGGGTTATAATTACCAAAACAAGAAAGCGCAAGTACAATTGAACAGGGACGAAGAGGATAGCTGGTTTGATGACGGGGATGAGGCAGCATTCGTGGAGCTCATCACGTAGCAGATAATATGTATATGCTCGAAGACGTCAATGGGCTGGCGAGAAAGGCATTCTGGAGTAGCGAGTCTACTGTCGGCCCGAGAATAGTATGACTAAAAGGATAGTAATTGGGAGTCAGATCGAACTCCGCCTAATGTATAGCGCCAAGACCTTTAGACCTCTAATCAAATCCGTTGAACACTTGTTGCACACATTCCTTCTCTCACCCCTTCACCCCAGACTTTCTCTCTTACTGTGTTCGTAAGCTCTCATCCTCTACGCCTTCATCATCCACGCATCCAGCATGCTCCCCGCCCAACGAAACAAAGTTGATATCAGTGTTCGTATTGATCTTGCCTGCATACCATCTTACATGCAACTAAGATCCGTCTTTTGTGTTGGTTAGAAACTGACTCCTCAGGAGCAGCAATTGTTTGCCAAGTACGGTAAACTCCCTACCCACAAGAATATTTTGACGAAAATGCAGAAGGTAGGTTTCCCGAGATATTTGCCGACATTTGTTGAGCTCGTGATCGCGTATAGGAGCGCAAGTATTTTGACTCTGGGGACTATGCTCTCTCGAAGGCCGGTGTGACGCCACAGAGCACTGTTGGAACAGCGATTCCTAACCCCGAAAAGTGCGTATGTTGTGTTGTTATATCAAGACAAGTCGCTGAGTGGCTCTATAGCATTCCTCATGCATCAAACCCCGGCATGTCGAATGGGCACCAAAATCCATCATCAGTCTCACCAACAACCTCGACCAGCCCAGTCAATCGGGAGAGCAGTCTTGCACATATTATGAATACAAAACCTCCTGAGGCTGAGGACGAAGAAGAGGAAGATATCGAGGCGGACGAGTCGAAACAATATGGGTCGTCAAGCATGGTTACCAGCACAACGGTTGAGACGCCCACGGGCACCACCGCACAAGAAATATCGGTCGATGATATGGAAATCGAGAAGATCGATACATCTGTTTGACGACTATTCGACATCCCGCTTTCTTGATTCCAGATTTGCGCTGACTCGCTACTTTCGTCTTACCTATGCAAACCTCCTCCAAGTGTACGGATTGTCGCTCTAATCTTATTGATTGCGTCTGCCATTGGTGATTACCGTTGTACCCTGGGCAACGCACTGTGTATCCTTGGTTCAGGATCGGCCCCGATCCATTACTGGGTATATAGCCGTTGTGATCGTGGAAATGCGGTTCATATTCGTTGTTCATCGTAATACTAGTTTGATCTTTGGATTTGCATGTGTAGCACTGCTTGCCGAGGACGTATTAGCAGGAGTATGTACGAGTATTTTAAAAGATAAATTGCTCAAGTAGCAGGAAGCTCGTATGGAAGTGGACTTGGCCGATTTGAATGCGACAGAGGCAGTGCTCCAGAGATGACATCACTTGATTGTATGTGCTTGTAGCCAAGTGTCACACGTCACATTTCTGCACAGATCACGTGCACGCGATCTCACTGAACGCGGTGTTGATCTATACATCCAATGGCAACATACACGATAGACCAAGTCAAGGATGAGCTCAAGGACGTGATCGGCGGGGATGAGAAGTTGCTGAAAGAATGTCGGTATATATTCCATCCTACTTATGATAATAAAATTCTAAATTCACATCAGGCCTGGCGATGTGCACCAACTTCAAACTCACTCCAAATGACCTCCGATGGAAACTCGAGGCACTCAATTTCAAGCCATCCGCAACACGCTCAGAGATATCACCCATAACAATGGAGTCTATCCTTGCGCTAAAGGCCCAGATGCAACGTGATATTACAAGACAGAAAAAGGTCCAGCCACGAACGACTGTTAGTGCTAATGTGAACAGGATGCGGATGCCCGCTGCGCTTGGTAGGAATGTCCCTCTGCCTGGTATGGCCAATTCTGGAGCTGGAGCTGGAGCTGTGCCTGGGCGTAGCGTCGTCGCCCAGGTGAAGCAGGAAGAGGTGCAAGTCGCTGGCCCGAGTCGGGTTGTGTTTTCAGGATTGAAGGTGGATGAGGAGGCGAAGCAACAGAGAGCTTGTGAGTGCTTGAAATTTTGATGTGGGACCGTAACTGATCTGTGGAGGGTAGATAGGTATATGTTCGAAAAGCAGATGGAGCGAAGTGAAAGTATGTTTTTATGCATTGGATAAATGTGGGTGCTGGATGTGAAGGGGGATTGTAGATCTTGACCAAGCGATTGACGATGTTGCTGAGCTTGTGAAGAAATACTATAAGCTGGACGATATAGGGGATCCAGGGACAACAACAGACGTGTGTCTTTTCCCTTCTTGTCCTATTCCTATCTCATGGTGGCGTTTGTAGAATGACATAGCCATCGTTGGAAGGATATTCCAAGATATTGAGGTTGAATCAGGAAAACTTACGGATGCTTCTGTGTTCCTTGAGTCGTCGCGTATGTTATCCGGAGGTGCTCGCATAGCACTGAAATTCGATCCCGCACTCGTGATACGGAATAATATCAGGGGAGCAAGGAGCCTAGGCCTGTTCCCGGGTGCCATTGTTGCGGCCAAAGGGAGAAATGGAGGAGGTGGATATTTCTTAGTGAAAGAAATCTTAACTGTGAGCAACTCCCTCTTGGCACTATGCATATCGAGTTTTCATGAAGAGTTCCTTGATAGTTACCAGTTCCGAGTTCGACACTTCCAACACCGGCCGCGAACAGCCTGAAATTAGACCCTGTGGATTCAAGCGCTTTCTCACTAGCGATTGTGTGTGGGCCTTTCACCGCAGATTCAGACCTGAATTACGCACCACTCGCAAGCGTAGTCGAAACGCTGCAGAAGGACAAGCCTAGTGCGGTTCTCTTGGTAAGATTTTATCTTTTTACCTGCGTGTTTCGTTTCAACGGGCTCTAAAGATAGCATTCAGGTTGGTCCGTTCATCGATGCAGCACACCCTTCAATAAAGGTGGGCGACCTAGACGATTTACCCCCAGACCTCTTTCACACAAAAATATACCGTCCTCTGCGAACATTTCTTGATGCGTCGCCTGGGAGCATCGCTATCCTCCTCCCAAGTGTTCGGGATCTTGTTAGCAATCATGCTGTGTACCCACAGGGCGAGCTAACACCAGACCTGGTTAAGAATGATCCTGTAAGCCCCTTTTATTTCTGTGCGGGTCTGCTAATTACCCGGATATGATAAAAGAGAATACACCTCGTACCGAACCCAGCAAGGTTCAAAATCAATGATATATCATTCGGCGCGTGTAGTGTGGACGTTCTATTTCACTTGCGGAGAGAAGAATTGGTGAAAGCTGGGAGAGAGGTTGATCCAGTGATACCGGTACATGAAGATGACGTTGGGACGGACACAATGGCAGCGTTGTGCCGTCATCTGTTGCAGCAACGCAGGTACCGAGGGTTTCATTCCTCTCCTCTGAAACGAGATCTATTGTGATTGATGCTTTTCTCCGTTTTTGCGGCAGCTTTTACCCCATTTTCCCGACACCACATGAATTAGCGCAAGAAGTTCATCTTGATGTTAGTCATTCGAAAGGCTTGAGGCTTGTGGATGAAGAGGACCCGAGCCCCCCTGATGTATTAATCTTGCCTAGCAAGTTGAAGCATTTCGTCAAGGTGAGGGAATTTCATCATCGCCAGTTTTGTGTGTGCTAAAATGGAGGTGCTTGGAATAGACGGTGCACAGTACAACCGCGATCAACCCTTCTTTCCTCAATAGGGGAACATATGCACTTTTGAAGGTCGCGGAGGGTGGCAATGCGTCGAGTGTCAAGCAGCGACTGGATTGCGAGATTGCACGGTTGACTAAATGAACAATAGTAGAACAATAGTTCATTATAATGCTATATTTGGGATATTTAGCACAATCCATTTTGTCGTATTACGAATTCAACACGGATTCAAGGCTGCCCCGAACGGTGTCATCAAGACCCTTGCCTATGAGGACGACCTTTCCTTCGTCGGGTATTCCGAGGCTATCATCTACAT